>UESW01003828.1:0-59773 GCA_900491605.1 Calamus simplicifolius
CGTTCAATTCTGTAGCTGAGTTAATCAAAGAAATTTTGCCAAATGATAATGTTGCCGCAGACAGTTTTTACGCAACAAAGAAGTTGTTGCGTGGGCTTGGGCTCCCAGTTAATAAGATCGATTGTTGCTTGAACAATGTATGATATTTTGGGGTGAAGACTCAGAGCTGAGATGGTGTAAGATTTGTGGGCAATCGAGGTTCAAAAACACCGAAGGAGGAGCCGTACAAGTAGGAGGAAAAGTGTGCCTTACAAGAGGATGCATTACTTTCCTCTTACCCCACGCCTGCAGAGATTATACAGATCTGAGGCAACAGCTGCTGATATGAGATGGCATGCCGAACATGAATCTAAAGAGGATGAAATGCGGCATCCATCAGATTCAAAGGCTTGGAAGCATTTCAATGAAAATCATCCTGATTTCGCTGAAGATATAAGGAATGTGAGATTAGGTCTTTGTACCGATGGCTTCCAACCATTTGGTCAAGCGGGGCAACAGTATTCATGTTGGCCTGTGATACTGACTGTATATAACCTTCCTCCGTGGAAGTGCATGAAAGATACTGCAATGTTTTTAACCGTTTTGGTTCCAGGACCATCAAATCCAAAGGAAAAGATTGATGTCTTTCTGCAACCGTTGGTGGCCGAATTGAAAATGTTGTGGGAAACAGGAGTGGTAGCCTACGACATTTCTATGAAACAAATTTCTTATGAGAGCTGCTTTGATGTGGACAATAAGTGATTTCCCGGCATATGCAATGTTGTCTGGTTGGAGCACTGCTGGACGTCTGGCATGCCCTCATTGCATGTATGATTCGGATGCATTTACATTGCAGAAGAGTGGTAAGCAGTCATGGTTTGATAACCATAGGAAGTTCTTGCCCCAAATCATCCTTACAGGCGTAACTTGATCGCCTTCCGGAAGAACAAAGCAGTCACAAAATTTGCCGAACCGGTTAGGTCCGGCACGGATATATTTGATACTATAGAGCATTTGGGGTTGATGTATGCATGGGAACCAGATGCAGATAGAATAAATGGCCGTATATGTAAAGAACATAACTGGAAGAAGCGAAGTATATTTTGGGATTTGCCTTATTGGAGCACAAATCTCATCCGGCACAACTTGGATGTTATGCATATCGAGAAAAATTTCTTTGATAACATATTTAACACGGTGCTAAACATCCCGGGAAAAAACAAAAGATACTGCAAAGTCAAGAGAAGAACTTAATCAGTACTGTAGAAGAGGTGATTTGAGAAGGAGTGCCGATGGGACCTATCCTAAAGCCTGTTACACTCTTGACAGAAATTCACGAGAAGTTTTATGTAACTGGCTTAGAGGGTTAAAATTTCCAGATGGTTATGCCTCAAATATCGGTAGGTGTGTGGACATGCATAAGCTCAAGTTGTTCGGCATGAAGAGTCACGACTGCCATGTTTTCATGCAACGATTATTACCTATAGCTTTTCGTGAGTTGCTTCCGCAACATGTCTGGAAGGCAATTACGGAGCTCAGCTTGTTCTTCAAGGAGTTATCTGCCGCAGTCATTACTTCTGCATCCATGGCAAGGCTTGAGGAGGAAATTCCAATTATTTTATGCAAGCTTGAGCGAATATTTCCTCCCAGTTTTTTTGACTCAATGGAGCATTTACCGGTTCACTTGCCATACGAAGCGAGCATAGCTGGTCCGTGCAGTATCGCTGGATGTATCCTTTCGAGAGGTAAATATATACATCATTAAGATATGTTGACATTTCAAATATTATTTCATTGCTTGAAAAATTCGTTAATTTTTTGTTGCAACTTTACATATAGGTATCTTAAGAAGTTAAAAAATAATGTGCGTAATAAGGCAAGGGTTGAAGGTTCTATATGCAATGCACACTTGGTCGAAGAAGTTTCAGCTTTTGCCTCGCATTACTTTGAGGGTCACGTCCACACGAGGAGCCAAATCATGGTCGTAACGATGACGTATGTGTGGACGAAGCAGAAGCTAATGACGGTAGAATATCAATTTTTAAAGCTATCGGCCGTTCATTTGGTGGGCAGAAGTCAAGAAATCTTAGCGATATGGAGTATAATGCAGCACATTATTACATCCTAATGAACTGTCGAGAAGTCGATCCATATATTGAGTAAGTGTATACTTCAATGCTAATTGAAAATTTAAATTTATATACAATATACCAATATTTAATTTCTAACAGTAGTTTTCATCCTTTTCATCCCATAAGGATGTTTTGTGATAGACAACGACAGATGAATCCCGACATCAGTCAAGTTGCAATTGGGCAGAAATTAGAAACGGAGTTTGCTTACTGGTTTTATGAATTTGTGAGTAGTATCACTCAATCAATTTCGATAATGGCTTTTTTTTGAATTGGATGTCAATAGCTTATTAATTTATAGGTCAACGGTCCATGGTCGACAACCGACAATATTTTCATTAAATGTCTATCGCAATGGCCATTGAAGACCGTAACAACCTCTACTGGCTATTTTGTAAATGGGTACAAATTTCAGATTGAACGATTAGCAGCTTCAAGAGGCACGCAGAACTGGGGCGTGTGTGTAAAAGGAGAAAGTGTTGGAGCAAATATGCAGGATTATTATGGAAAGTTAGTAGAGGTGGTTGAAGTTGAATATCCCGGTTGGCCTATGAAACGAACCGTATTGTTTCGTTGTGATTGGTTCGATCCGATAGTTCCTGTGGGCAAAAGGGTTCATAACGACTATAATTTGGTTGAAGTGAACCATCGACGAAGATTGCAGAAATATGACCCATTCATCCTTGCATCCCAAGCTCAGCAAGTCTTTTACTGCGGATATCCAAGTTTGCGCAACGACAAGCGAGATTGGTGGGCCGTTTCTAAAATCGTCCCACGTTCAACAATCGTATTAGAGGAGAGTTCATCAAGTCAATCAGCCGAGTGCCCTGCATTTCAAGAGGATGAGATGGAAATGCATGCAATTGAGGACGACACAAGGGCTCCTGAAACATCACTTAGAGATCCAAGTGGTGATGTCCAAGAAATTGCGGATGCAAATGTTCGGTTTCTTCCGATAATGAAACTGATTCGCAATCCGATACGGCATCGGATGTTGAACCAACATTTCACGAAACAAATGACACCGATTAAACATAAAGGTTTTTTAAAATTTAACTTTTTTTATAAGTGTTAAATTTTTACATAGTCAATCATTAATCGTAATTTAATTGTGTGAATCTTTAGTATTTTCAGTATAAGGGCAGAGGTAGATCTACCGATGACAGACGGGTGAGCAGGGACGTAGCCCTGCTGCATCAGATCACATGAGCGTCGGAGATGGAGAGTTTGGATCTCCAGCAGAGGCGCAGCCTTCGATCTCTCAGCAGTATTACCATCCAGCCAATCGGCACAGACCTCCGAGAGTTCTTCCACCATCGGCCGCACCGTACTTCGACTTGATGCTCAGGGGATGTAAGTATATACTAATTAAAAATATATGTTTATGTTTTTAAGTCATTACTTATAAACTTGCATTTTTTTAACAGATTCATTGAGCAGCATCATGTCTCCAGCCACATCAGCGCCGTTTTTCAGAGGCGTGCAGATCCCAGTGGCTACGATTGGCGCCACGTATCGCCAGCCACGAGGGAGTTTTATTTTTGAGTTTCAGGTAAACTTATTAAATACAATTTATCAGTGATATAAAATTTCTTAAAGTTAATAAATTCAGAAACTAACTGTTTATTTTAATGCAGAAAAAGTTTACGTGGGATCCTGCCACCATGATGCCATTAGGGCAGCATGGGAGGCTCTGACGGGACGCCGATACTCCGACATGCTTCATCGTTGGAGGTCATCGGGTCAGCGTCCTGCGCACATGCCAGAGGGTATTTGGCACGAGTGGCAGTAGGCCTGGGAGTCCGATGGCTGGCGCAGGAGGTCCGCATCAGCCAGCACGAACCGCCGATCTGAGAAGGGCGGTCCTGGCACGGGTCTCTCCCGTCATACTTCGGGCTCCATTTCGATTCAGGAGCACAGACGGCGTATGGTAAGAAAACATAAATATTTTAATTACTATTTTAGTTATTTACAAATATTTGTATTAATATCATTTTTTTTATTGTTATAGTCTGAGCAGGAGGGCGGAGATCCTGGTGAGTTTCGTCTATTCAGGGCGACACACACCAGGAGGGACGGCTCCTGGGTCGATACGCGATCACGGGAGGTTGCGGTAAGAAATTAGATTTATGTAGTATCTGTTTAATTTTAAAATTTTATTTCGAGAAATTTATTAACTCATTTATTGTTGATTTCATAATTTAAAGACACGAGTCGAGGAGCTTCGCTCCCAGGCATCGCAGGTTGACTCTACTGATGGGGAGACGCCCGTCGAACTCTCAGCAGAGGAGAGTCAGCGTGTGTTTTTGGAGGCTGTTGGTGCCCAGCCGCGAGACCGCAGGGTCTATGGTCTGGGCACTAGAGCTTCTACATATTTTTCCCCATCAGGCCTCCAGCTCGCGAGTTTCTGTGATATTCCTCCCGAGCGTTTAGACGACCTTCGGAGATCTATTGCAAGGAGGTTCAGCAGGAGGTCGAGCAGGATTTCGAAGATCGTATGCGAGGCCGGGATCAGGAGATTGCAGACATGCGAGATGAGATGCTTCATTTGTGGGATATGGTTAGCCGCTTGTCGCAGAGTCTCCAACCTCCACGTGATTGCTCAGATTCTTGATGTTTTTTTTTTTTTTTATATGTTGTACATGAAACTTCAAATTTTAATATATTATTTATTTTTGTAAATTGAATGATTATTGTTTGGATCAATATGTGAAGAATGTTTCGATCAATATTTAAATGTACGAAATTGTATTAACCGTTTAATTTTTAAATTTTTATTTTTTAAAAAAAATATTTTTAGCGACGCATTAGCGACTGCAATTGCATCGCTAATATTTTAAAAATTATTATTAAATATTGCGACGCAATGAGCTGGCATCGCAATATTTTAAAAAAATTAATTAGCGACGCATTAGCGACTCAAATTGCATCGCTAATATTTTCATAATATTATAAATATTGCGACGCAACGATCTGGCATCGCATATTTTTAAAAAAATTTAATTAGCGACGCATTAGCGACTAAAATTGCGTCGCTAATATATCTAAAATATTATTAATAAATATTGCGACGCAATGACCTGGTGTCGCAATATTTTAAAAAAAAATTATTAGCGACGCATTAGCGACTAATATTGCGTCACTATTATATTAAAATATTATTATTAAATATTGCGACGCATCTAAATGCGTCGCAATATTGCGACGCAATTGAATGCGTCGCAATATTTAATATTAATATTTTAAATATTAAAATTTAGTTTTAAATTTAGCGACGCATTTTGGTGCGTCGCAATATTGCGACGCATCTCTGCGTCGCAGAGAGTCACTGTTTTGCGATGCAATTGCGACAAATTGTGGTTGCGACGAGATACTCAGCGACGCAGTCATTGCGTCGCTAATGCGTCGCAATAGCATGTTTAGCGATGCATTTGGGCGTCGCAATATTTTTTTCTTGTAGTGTTAGAATTGTATTTTTTGAAGATCAATGAATTTCCTTGCATCGGATAATGAAATTTTATTCTAGTTTTAAGAGTCCTGTCTGCCTAATAGATAAGGTAGGTTTCTAGAATTTATTAATTCTAATAAATGTATTCATGGAGCCTTTTTTTTTTTTTTTTTTTTACTCCGACAAATTTTTTGGAAGGAAAGAAGTTGAGTTTTCCACGGAAATTATGATCCAGTATGTTGTATCTTCTCAAGAAGACTTGGTCTTTGCCATCCATTGTCTTTACTTTGAAAAATAAGGTAAACAAGCGTGTAATTGCTGGGAGAAGAAGGTGCAGTAAAAGATCAACCTCATGGCATCAATCAGATGCCTTTCTTTAGGAAAAGAAAGAAGAAACTATGATGACTGCAATGGTGTAGCAAGAAGGTTGCATATGCTAATAGCAATGGTTATAGCAATAATAATGGTAATAGTAATGATAATGATACTAATTAAAGATGAGAACTATGGTGGCAGTAACGAGGAGTATATTATGATGTTGATGTAGTTGTAGAAACTATGGTAAGGACAAGTTAAGAGTGATAGAAATGATGGTAATGACAAGAAAAATGGCATTAATAATATGGTAAAAGATATGAATTTTTTATTTTTTAAAATAATAAAAATATTTTTTAAAAAATAAAAAAAATAACCGTATAAATATATTTTTACTTTTGATTTTTTTTTATTTATTTTTTGAGAAAAATAAAAGTGGTGCCAAGATGCCATCTCGTTAGTGGGAATGTAAATCCAAAGTTAGTTAATGAGATTTTGACGTCTTAGTGCTTCCTCGATAAAGCATGTTGAAGCTAAAAGAAAAGGCTTAGGTGAATTGAGTTGAGTTTAAGTATAAGGGAAGGAGGAAAAAAAAAAAAAAAAAGCTCCATGAATACACTTGTCAGAATTAATACATTTTAGAAATCTATCTTATCTATTAGACAGGCAGGACTCCTCAAACTAGAATAAAATTTCATCATCCGATGCAAGGAAATTCATTGATCTTCAAAAAATACAATTCTAAATGCAAGGCCCAGCCTGTAAAAGAATATTTTAATTAATCCTATCAAGGGAGAAGATGATTGACATCGTTAACATATAAAAGCATGTTCAGCATATGGATCAGAAACTCATAAAGCTATGCAATGGACATCAAAACATTTTTATGGTATAAACTTGGATTTATTGACAAGGTTATTTATAATGCAGTTTCTAAATCCTTATATAAGCACTATATCGCATTCATTTGGGAGATGAAATCAGTTCTTGGCGGGCAATCATGAGAATGGAAATCAAAATCGAAAAGAACATCCTCCGGTATCTTGCAAAATGAAAGCCTGAAAGTAGAAAAAGAGTGCTCCTACGACAAAGAAAATCACATCCTCCATCTTGAGGCTCCTCCTTCCCGGCCGCAGGATAACAGCTCAAAATTGCCTGTCATTATGTCGAACAACTCTATCTCATAAACTATATGTTCTTTGCATTGATCCAAATGTAGTTGGGAGTGAGTACTATAGTAAATGCAATTGGCTCTGCATTCAGAAAAATCCCAAGAATATAAACAGTGCCCGATCACCTATGTCATCGATCGCAGACCATTCGAGCAGCTCCTTGCTCGTATCTAACCTATAATATACGGGCTCCCCCCTCCCATAAGAATATACGATGAACAAGAATAACTCTGCTCCAGTGGTCTTCTCCAAGAAGCCCGAGTCGCCAAAAAAGGGCGCCTCAATCTTGCAGATCAGCTCGGGGCTCCAAGGATCAGAATCGGCGTTGTAGATGTAAAATCTTTGTCTATATAGTCCATCAAGTAGAAACGGCCCTGACGGTATATAATGGAGTGAGGGAACTCAGCCAAATCGGTATCGCGGTCTATAATGTCCCGAAAACTGCTCCTCCTCGATGATCACAAATGCAGTCAGCATTGGCTGAATCGGGCTCTGACGACAAGGAGTCAAACGTGGGGAAGAATCTACGACTGCTGGGGGGAGAGATCGGTGGTGGGAGGGAGAGGGATTTGAGCTCTGGTGATGGGATTGAACAAGGAGAGCTGGCTGTCGCGTCATCGAGCATGACGACGAGTCAACCGTGCGACGAGGTGAGGATGAGCTTGCCATCGGCTTCAGGGAGGGAGAGGGTGAGGACGGACTTGGAGGAGAGGCTGAAGAAGACCCGGTCGTCGACGGAGGGGTCGTAGCACAGCATCAGCAGCTGCGAAAGCTTCACCAGGTGTCGGTCTGCGGTGGACCTGAAGGATGGATCGTCCTCTTTCTATCCTTGGAGCATAGCACGCATTTGACCAGCCTTAAGTCGTATGAAAATGCGGAAGCGATATGATATCCCTTGTTGAAATTCTGCAGCAGAATTTTGGATCTTGATCTTGGTAATCTTCCCAGATTGATTAGCAACTAGGATTTTCTTTGGTTTCTTGCGCCCTAAGATTGTAAGAGAGGGTCGTGGCCTCTCTTCTTCCTCACGTGAACCTTCAGATCTGATCCAGAAAATCAAGAGACGCTGCCCAAAGAGAAGGTACTGCTAGTTTCTTCCTTCTTCTTCCTTGAGAGAGGCGGCTCCAAGAAGATGGCTAGAGCAGAGATGGCAGCAATAAAACCCTAGAAACCTAGGGCATCTATATGTGAGAAAGAGAGGAGGAGGAAGAGAAGGGATAGCTTATTCTAGGGAGAAAAGGGTTTCTTTCATTCATCTATAATCATCATCGTTACATGACTATATATAACCCATCCCCATGACGGCCACCAAAATAAAACCAGCACCACACATGAACCGGTGCCTTATTATATGGATAATAAACCCTAAAAAACTCCCTTGGACCAACCCACACCTTGGGCCCAAACCCAGCCCAATGATAGACTAGCCCCCTCAAGACCCAACAACCTGGGCCTTAACCCTGTGGAGCCTACAAACCTCCACCCTAGGATTTAAGCTTTGGAGTACCACACCAGGCTCTACAATCTCCACCTTGGTGCTTCAAAGCTGCTGAAAAATCTGCACATTCCCTCAGACCCATCAGTGTCACACATGAGAGAAAGCTATCCCGTGGAAGAGTCTTCGTAAGTGCATCTGCCTGGTTCTTCTTTGTATGAACTTTTACCAGCTCCACTTCACTTCTTCCACCAATTCTCTGATCCTGTGATACCTCACATCTATATGCTTTGTGCGTGCATGATAGATTGGGTTCTGAGCCAACTGCAGGGCACTCTGACTATCACTGTGTAACAATACTGTACCCTGCTTCACCCCCATTTCATGATGAGTCTCTTTAACCAAAGAGCCTCCTTGGCAGCCTCTGTAATCCCTATATACTCAGCTTCTGTTGTAGACAAAGCTGTAATAGGTTGAAGGGTTGATCTCCAAGAAATTAATCCACCATACATGCTGAACACATACCCTGTGGTAGACCTTCTTGTATCCAGATCACCTGCAAAATTTGCATCCACAAATCCTTCCAATGGACCTAATGACTTACTTGGGATATTAGATTTCTCCTTCGATCCATCTTGCTGCCCAAAAATTAGACCAAGTCCACGAGTTCCCTGAAGGTACCTCAAAATCCACTTGAGTGCCTTCCAGTGCTCCTTCCCTGGGTTCGCCATGAATCTGCTCACCTGGCTCACTGCATATGCTATGTCAGGCCTGCAACACACCATAGCATACATAATGCTGCCCACGGCACTGGCATATGGAACTCTCTCCATGTACTCTTTCTCTTCATCTGTCTGGGGGTTCTGTAACTTAGAAAGAGACATGTGACTAGCCAAAGGTGTTCCAACTGGTTTGGCCTTATCCATCCCAAACCTCTCCAACACCTTGTGAATATATCCACCCAATGACAAGTGTAGAATTCCCTTGGTCCTATCTCTGTAAATTTCCATCCCAAGTATCTTCCTAGCTGACCCCAAATCCTTCATTTCAAATTCTGTTGATAATGCATATTTCAGTCCATTCACTGCTTCAACACTCCTGCTGGCAATGAGCATATCATCCACATACAGAAGGAGATACAGTGCATCATCCTCATCCACATTTTTCACATAGACACAAGTATCATGTTCACATCTAGAAAATCCAAGGCCCAAAATAAAAGTGTCAAACCTTTTGTACCACTGACGGGGTGACTGCTTCAAACCATAGAGCGATTTCTTTAGTAGACACACTTTTTCTTCCAATCCAGATTCCTTGAAACCCTCTGGTTGCTTCATGTATATCCTCTCCTCTAGACTCCCATGTAAGAAAGCCGTCTTCACGTCCATCTGCTGCAACTCCATACCATGTTGTGCTACGAGAGATAACAACACACGAATTGAAGCATGACGTACCACTGGAGAGAATACCTCTGTGTAGTCCACTCCCTCTCTCTGTGAGAACCCTTAGCAACAAGCCTTGCTTTGTATCTGACTCCACCTTGCTCTGAAGGTGCCTCCTTCTTTGTGAACACCCATTTTGAACCAATGGCCCGAGCATCTCTAGGTAGATCCACTAGCTGCCATGTCTTGTTCTTTTCCAGGGACTCCATCTCCTCCATCATGGCCTGCATCCATGAGTCTCTTTCTGAACTTTCCATGGCTTCTTGGAAGGTCTCTGGATCTTCATTTGCAGTGATTAGAGCATAGGAAATCATGTCATCAATGCGATACCGAGCAGGTTTGATGATGGTACGCTTTGCCTTGTGTAGTGCCACACCCTTTGATCATCTCTCAAAGCTGAAGTGTGTGACTCCACCTGCACCTCCTTTTGGATTGATGGCTCTTCTGGCTGATCCTTTACATGTATTGGAACATTCATACCAAACTCCACCTCAAAAGAAGCATGTTTTGAAGTAGAAGTAGAAGGTACATCACCTGTCAGCCAATGCTGTCCACTGCTGTCCTGTTCAGCCTTTTCAGCTCCATCTGCAATCTCTGACCTCTTCAAGATGCTCTTCTCATCAAAAATAATGTCTCTACTGATGATACACTTCTGTGAATCTGAACTCCATAGCAAATAGCCTTTAACTCCCTGTGGATACCCGATGAAGATCAGCCTTTGTGATTTTGGGTCCAGCTTGCTCCTTTCAGTTGCCTCCACATGTGCATAGGCTGGGCAACCAAAAATCCTTAGGTGTCCAAGCTCCACCTTCTTCCCACTCCAGATCTCCTCTGGAATGCCTCCATCAAGTTTTCTATTAGGGGACCTGTTAACAAGAAAACCAGAGAACATAATTGCATCACCCCAAAAGACCTTGGGCAGTGATGCCTGCAGCCTCAAACACCTAGCCTTCTCTGTCAATGTACGATTCATCCTCTCTGCCACACCATTCTGCTGGGGAGTCATCCTTACTGTGTAATGGCGTTGGATCCCATTTTCCTCACAGTAGCTTCTGAATTCATTGCTTGTATACTCCCCTCCATTGTCAGATCTCAAACACTTCACTGGTTTTCCTGTCTCCTTTTCAACACCAACTCTCCAAGCTTTAAACCGGGCAAATACCTCTGATTTTTCTCTTATCAGATATACCCATACCTTCCTGGAGTAGTCATCAATGAAAGTTAAAAAATACTTAGCCCCACCTCTGGCTGACACAGGGGCCGGTCCCCATACATCTGAGTGAACTAGTTCCAGAATACCTTCACTCTGCTTGGAACTGCTGGCAAATCTCACCCTATGTTGTTTGCCATAAATACAGGGCTCACAGATGTCATTGTCCTCCTTCTTAAGTGATGGAATCAGACCTCTTTTGCTGAGTTCTATAAGCCCTTTATCACTCATGTGTCCCATTCGATAGTGCCACAGTTTATAGACCAACTGTTCCTCCTGTGCCGCTGCTAGCACCTCTGCACCATCTATGGCCACTGAGCCTTCCATCTGATAGAGATTATTTTCCAACCTTCTCCCTTTCATCACCACTAATGCACCCTTGGTTATCCTCAAACATCCACTCCCCGGCTGGCTTCCAAAAGCATACCCATGCTTCTCCAGGTAGCCCAAAGAAATTAGATTCTTCTTCAACTCCGGGACATGTTTGACATTGGTTAAAGTCCTTATAACCCCATCATACATCCTCACCCTTATGCTTCCAACTCCAGCAACCTTACAAGGATGATTATCACCAAGGCATACACTCCCTCCATCAGATTCTTCATAAGTTGCAAACCACTCCCTATGCGAAGTATAATGGTGAGAACATGCTGAGTCAAGTGTCCAACAACTATCACACTTCTTGGTCCCATCTGAAACTACCAGTACATCATCTTCACTGTCTTCAGATGAATTTGCACCACCATTGCTGGCTGAACCTCCCTTGGAAATGCCCTTCCCCTTCTCATTCTTCAGAAGTGGGCAATTTCTCTTCAGGTGACCAATCTGATGACACTTGTAACACTTCCATGCTTTCTGCTTGCCCCGAGACTTAGATCTGCCTTTGGACTTGCCTCTAACCTTTTCCCAGGGTCTTCCTTGCCTCTCATTCACAGCAAGTACCTCTGTGTTAGAGTTTCCCATGCGAATCTTTTCTCTTTGCTGGTTTGATCTCAGCACCCCCACAACCTCTTCATAATTCAGGGTCTCCTTCCCATACACCAAGGTTGTAATCAGACCATCATAGGAACTGGGTAGCGAACACAACAAGATGAGGGTCTTGTCTTCTTCATCAATCTTCACATCAAGGCTCATCACCTCTGAGCACACTTGATTGAATTTCTGAATATGGGCCACAAGATCTCCTCCCTCAGGCATTCTCAAGCTGTACAACTGTTTCTTCAACCACAACTTGTTTGTCATGCTCTTTCCCATGTAAGTGTTCTCTAAAGTTTCCCATAGCCCCCTTGCCGTGGTCTGCGTGCAAATCTCCGGCAAGACTTGATCAGCCAAGCACATCCTGATTGTGCTAAATGCAATCTCCTCTAACTCCTCCCAATCCTCACGACTTACATTATCCGGTCTTTGTTTCACCAAGACCTTATAAATCCTTTGCTGTACCAATAAATCCTTCACCCTTTGCTGCCATAGGGTGAAGTTCCCTTGCCATCATACTTTTCAAAATCCAATTTAAAGCTACTAGATGCCATATCCAACCAAGAAACAATGCACACAACAAAAACAGAAAATTAAACTTGCTGCAGAAATTTCTGGTTTGATATCTTACCAAGAAACGCCCAAGATCCAATCTTTTCTCCACCAAATCACCGAGGCTCTGATACCAAATGAAGAGTGGATCGTCCTCTTTCTACCCTTGGAGCATAGCACGCATTCGACCAGCCCCAAGTCGTGTGGAGATGCGGAAGCGAGATGATATCCCTGCTGAAATTTCTGCAGCAGAATTTTGGATCTTGATCTTGGTAATCTTCCCAGATTGATTAGCAACTAGGATTTTCTTTGGTTTCTTGCGCCCCAAGATTGTAAGAGAGGGTCGTGGCCTCTCTTCTTCCTCACGTGAACCTTCAGATCTGATCCAGAAAATCAAGAGACGCTGCCCAAGAGAAGGTACTGCTAGGGTTTCTTCCTTCTCCTTCTTGAGAGAGGCGGCTCCAAGAAGATGGCTAGGGCAGAGATGGCAGCAATAAAACCCTAGAAACCTAGGGCATCTATATGTGAGAAAGAGAGGAGGAGAAGAGAAGGGATAGCTTATTCTAGGGAGAAAAGGGTTTCTTTCATTCATCTATAATCATCATCGTTACATGACTATATATAACCCGTCCCCATGACGGCCACCAAAATAAAACCAGCACCACACATGAACCGGTGCCTTATTATATGGATAATAAACCCTAAAAAACTCCTTGGACCAACCCACACCTTGGGCCCAAACCCAGCCCAATGATAGACTAGCCCCTCAAGACCCAACAACCTGGGCCTTAACCCTGTGGAGCCTACAAACCTCCATCCTATGATTTAAGCTTTGGAGTACCACACCAGGCTCTACAGGACCGCCATGCCCTGCACACGGAGCAAAATCGGATGTGATCGGAGATGTTGCGGTGGCCTTCTTGGCGATGATATCCAAGTAGGGCTGAAAACGGATCGGATACGGATCGGATAGTAGTATATCCGTATTTGTATCCATATTTTTTTAATGAATACGAATACGGATATGAATACTAAACGGATATTAAAATTCATATCCATATTTATTCTAAACGGATACGGATACGAATCGGATATCAAGTATATCCATATTTATTATATACGGATACGAATACGAATCGGATATCAAGTATATCCATATTTATTATATACGGATACGGATACGAATCAGATATTCAGCATATCCATATTTATTATACACGGATACGGATACAAATCGGATATCCAGCATATTCATATTTATTATATACGGATACGGATACGAATAGGATATCAAGTATATCCATATTTGTTATATACGGATACGGATATGAAGATAGAAATTTCTATGATCTCACGATGGTATTATATGATGAATAGTTGTGAAAGAGTTAATAAATAGAGGAATACTAAAGAAGCCACTAAACTCCCTACTGTCTACCACAAGAACAAAACATAGGCAATAAGAATATGGCTACATAAATCTTCTCTTAATAAACTTGAAAGAAGTTGAAATCCACAACAAATCTAACTAAGCAACAGTGTAACAGGATCTAAAATATTGAGGTGGAAATCATTAAGCATTGAGACAAGAATTTTCACGGAAATGTAGACATATATAAGAATTTGCAGTTCACTAATACAAAAAAATGCATAAATACAACAGGAAAAGCAAATGTCAAGCATATTTTCTTGAGTACTACTAAGAAATACAAGTAGCATGTTTCTTAGGACTTACCAACATTGGTGTTATGTACATAGCAAGTTCACCAAAGAATGGTAGGAAAGAAGCCTTGAAAGTTTTGATCAAAGTGCCCAAACAATTACCAACCTAAAGAACACAAAGGAACAAAAACATAGGACAAAGGTTAAGTTTTATAATATATAAATAATCATATCAAGGGGCTAGGCTTAAAATAAGTAATTTGTCAAGCATCCACGAAGTATGATTTTTGAAAATATAGCACAGACCTGATCAAAGACGTATGATTCTTGAAAATATATCACAGACATGATCAAGGAAATGAATAAATATCCTCCAAGACGCTAGTAACTTATCTGATATAGGGACATAGTTTGAGTTGGCTCAGAAAGACATTATCAGCTGTTATTTCCTGATGGTTACAATTTGCATGCATCCGAGTCAGGAAATGCTATGAATCTGCCTAACATCATGGCCCTTGGCTCAGATAGAGTGTCAAACATATGCTTCACAAATCACAACGGTTGCATTTAGAAATGCCCTCCAAGTCATGATTTCAGTGTCAACATATGCTTCACAAATCACAACGATTGCATTTAGAAATGCCCTCCAAGTTATGATTTCACAGCCCACACATTGAGCATCAAAACAAATTGGAAGTCCCTATCATCATTGCCAAATTAAATTGAATAGGCTCAAAATATTATCACAGCCCACACAAGCTCAAAGTTTTTGTTGACGATAAATCTTAAATGCATCTCATAAACTCAAATGTCATAAGAAGTATTTCATAAACTAGTAAGTAAAAAGTTCATAAATCATTGAATAACATCATATGACAATCTTCAATGCTCTAATCATCCTGAAATAAAACATGTTAAGAATATTATTAGTACAAAAGTTCAATATATATAAATAAAAACAATAACTTATTTTTTAAAAACTATACATCATTTACATTTACCTTATCCAATATATCAGGAGAATTGAGATCATGAACAATGGAAGGAATATGACCTGAAACGAAATTTTAAAAAATAGTAAAATATTATAAATAAATTAAATCTAATAAAAAGTATTGTATAAAATGCAATAAGTTACCTTTTTTCTTGGATCTCAGCCAATCTTGAAGACAAATCACAGCTTCAACAATATCAGGATCTAATGAACTTCGAAATGCATCTATCACTCGTCCACCTGTACTAAATGCTGATTCTGAAGCTACAGTAGATACTGAAATTGCCAAAATATCTCTTGCAATCCGAGATAAGATAGGATACTTTGGACCATTAGATTTCCACCAGCCTAAAATATCAAAAGCATCACCTTCAACCCATGGCCAAATAGATTCCTCCATATATATATCCAAATCTGTTCTAATTTGTTGTTGCTGTGCATTCTTCTTATAAATTGTGCAAACTTTTTTTTTCTTCCTTCCATCTCATCAAACTCATCAGAAATATATCCGCTATCTCTCGATGAACCAATATCATGAGTAATTGGAATAGAAAATGAAGGAAATTTTTTTTCATACTCACTATAAAGGTTTCGAATAACATTTTGAACATCACCGACCTCTTTTTCTCCATTTAAAGAGTAAATCTGTGAGTAATAAATTCTACCATCTTCATTTGTAACGAGGATCTAAGAATGAACCCACTGCTAGCATAAGATTAGATTGCTGCCAATATTTGTCAAACTTCTCCTTCATTGATAATGCCATAAAGAGAAAAAGTTGATCCTTAGGATTTGTGCACCATTCAATAATTTGCAATTGAATTTCACAAAATTCTTGAAAAAAGAGATTTGCAGTTGGATATAATGTGCCTGAAAGGAGCTCGGTGATGTTATAGAAGTTTTTCAAAGCTTGACAAAATGTTTTTACCTCTATCCAATTATCATTTGTTGGGCACATATCATATTTGTATGGATCAAGACACTGCAATCTTTTAAAAGCTTCTTTATAATAACAAGCATCCCTTAGCATCATGTATGTAGAGTTCCATCGTGTTGGGACATCAATTGACAAACCTCTACGTGTATCCAAATTACATTCTTTAGCCCTCTTTTCAAACTCCTCTAACTGTAGTGGAGAGCTTCGAACAATCTTCACCATTTCTCTGATATTTTCAATTGCCATATTAATTTTTTTTAGTCCATCCTGCACAACTAAATTAATAATATGTGCAGCACATCTCATATGAAAGAACTGGCCATTACATACAAGTGTTCCTTGAAGCCTATCCACGATTTCTCTGACACACACATCATTGGCACGATCATTATCCAATGTTAATACAAATAACTTACGATCAATGTTCCAATCAATCATATTTTTGATAAATGTATTACACAAATTGACTCCAGTATGTCTTCCTCCCATATGCATAAAATTAATTATTTTCTTTTTCAAATTCCAATCATCATCAATGAAATGTGCTGTCACACATAAATAAGACTTGTTTTGTCTAGAAGTCCACAAATCCATAGTTGCACTTATCCGACATGAAAGTAGACCAAACATATCATAAACTTTTTTCTTTCCTCTAAATATGTTTCCATAATCCCTTTTCTAAGGGTTATGCGGCTCTTTAATTCAAAAGATGGTCTTAAAGACTTAACAAAATCAATAAATCCTTCATGCTCAACCATAGCAAATGGGTATTCATGCATAACAAACATCCGTATAAGCTTCTTACGACTAACATCTCCATCATATGTATAGGGACTCAAAGAACAAGTGCCATCCTCTTTTGCATTGATGTTTGTAACATTAGTTGGCCTTTGACATTAGTATTCTTAAAAATGAATGGCACTTATCAAGATGATTTTTCAAATGTGTTGTCCCCAACCTACTAGCTCCATTAAATATTCTTTTGCAGTGATTACATCTTGCTTCTTCTGTTTTAAAAATATTTCCATCAACTTCCTTTTCTAATTCATACTTTGTAAAATCATCCCAAATTTTAGATGTTAACTTTTTCTTTTGTCTTTTCCTCTCTGTTTGATTTGTAGGCTCAACTGATTTGCTATTTGCATCTTCAATGGTTCCACTAGAAGACATGATATATAAGAACTGCATTTAAAATAAAAAAATAAAATATATAATAAGAAAATCCATGATCACACAAGTCAATGAGAATTCCATCACAAAAAATATATATATATTAACATACTCAAGCAGTCATTCAATTTCATGTGTTGGAAGAGACAATCAACAATGAGCATGCAAGAGATTAGATTATAAGAAAAATTCTTGTGAAATTAATGTGAAAGGCATTGGAAGATCCCACTCGACTCAAGTGAAGCTAGTTAAATACCGTACTTAATGCTAGCATTAAGGGCTAATACTTTGAGCCTTGGGCTAAGTCTGGGCCATGCTAAGTAAGCTTGATTCAATATTTATACTTTGAGCTGGGCTAAGTGCCTAAGTCTGGCCAGGCTAAGTCTGGGCCAAGGCTAATACTTTGAGCCTTGGGCTAAGTCAGTGACTCAGTGTAGCAGTGAAACACTGAAACAATAAGTTCTCTGCATTATAAATAACCAAATTAACAAACGCTGAAACGCAGCACATACGTGATACGTCTCGTTGGGAAGACATTCATCCTTTCATGAGGAAGTGAGGAACAGACAATAAAGCATGAGGAGGCAAAAGGTTAGAATGATCCAGTGAGCAGTCAGCAGACAATAAAGCATGAGAACTTGAGAAGACATTCATCTGATTTTTAGATGACACCATGTCTCATTGTTTGAAGAAATAGCAGTCAGCAGATCAATCATCCCATCCTTGAGAAATAACTTCCGTCTTACATCTTCACAGAAGGAAGCTCCAATCGGACCAATCCAATCCTCTCAGAAGTTCAGAACTCAGTTGGTATAGTGGTATAATGGGAATCCAACTCAATCTCGCATTTTAAAGCGTCAGAATTGGATTCAAATGGCATAATTCTATCCCAGGAAATTGGATTAACAATTCCATATGTTAAGAGGATGGTTTCAGTCTAAATGTTAAGAGGATGCTTCCAGTTCTCATACCTCTCTCGAAGAAGAAGAAGAAGACGAAGAAGAAGGGAGCCCTGTTGTGTTGGCTGTAGCTCCCCTGTTTCTCTCGAAGAAGAAGACGAAGAAGAAGGGAGCCCTGTTGGCTGTTGCTCCCCTATTTCTCTCGAAGAAGAAGACGAAGAAGAAGGGAGCCCTGTTGGCTGTTGCTCCCCTGTTTCACCTGAAACAGGGAACAATCGAGGAAGAAGAAAGCCTCGATTCTCGGTGAAACAGGGGAACAATCGAGGAAGAAGAAAGCTTCGATTCCTCCGCCACTCTCTCCCTCTCTGAGTCTCTCTCCCTCCCTTCCTCTCTCTCTCTCTGGAATTGGGAATGTGGGAAGGATCAAGGTTCAAGGGACAAGGAAGCTTACCTGTGAAGTGTGAACTATTGGCTGATGCGGCGCAGCGGCGAAGATTAGCCGATTAGGGGAAGGATGCTTCGTGAGAATCGTGACAGCTCCTCCTTGACCGTCTGCCGTCTGGTCCGTCTCCTTCGCTGCCGCCTCCGCGGATCGCTCCCAGCCCCCAGGAAGTTTGGATGTGGACGGTGGAGTGGAAGACGAAGACGGAAGAACGGAAGTCGGAAGATCAAAGAACTCCGTCTCCTTCGCTTCTGCCTCCATGGATCGATCCCAGGAAGTCTAGAAGTAGCAGCTGATGTCGACTGTGGAGTGGAAGACCGAAAACGAGACGAGAAGAAGAACGGTGATTCGGTGAACAGAAGAGAAGATTGGAAGAAAGCTCGCTGTGCAGCGAAGAACTGAGGTGACTCGGGTGAGGAAGAGCCGAAGTCGTGCCGAAGTGAAGTAGGGAGTCAGAGGAGTTTGTGATCCGTACCGACGTGTCGATCCTGCATTTCATCCGGGCGTTGTGATGTTATTGTTTTAACTTAATAAATTTGGTTCTCTGTTTCGCTTGGGCCGTCCCAGACTCCCAGCGCCCGGGCTCGACGGGCTGGCGTGGCGTGGCGGGCTTTGAAAAGGAAAATCCAAAAGTTAAAATAATAAAATATTATATTATTATCCCTCTAGATATAATAAAATGGATATCCGTATCCGTATTTAAATATATATAAATTTGTATCCGTATCCGTATCCGATTATTTTTTGGATTAGATATCCGAATCCGTATCCGAATCCAATTAAACAGTAAAATAACTATCCAATTTGATATAATTCGAATACGGATCCGGATCCGGTCGGAGTTTATCCGATCCGTTTTCAGCCCTATATCCAAGAGATCCGGCTGGAGTTGGGACCATGGGGGTTGCAATTCTTTTTGACTTCCCTCGAAGATGAAGCCATCGCCAATGCAATACGTGAAACCAGAAACAAAGAAGACACGCCAAATGGGGATTATATTTGATATATTATAAAAATATATATCACCGTACATACAATACGAATAAGGAATATCTCTCCTAAAAATTTATTTACATAGTATATTTATATATTATATAATAATTATTATATTATATTATATGATGATAAAATTAATAATATTATTAGTAGTTTTACAAATATATAATAATAATTAATATTATAATAATATATTATGCATATTTATTATATTTATAAATATAGATAATAATAGAATAATACTTACATATTAATTTTATATTAATATATATTATATATTATATTAATATTATATCATTTTAATAAATATCAATATAATTATTTTTTATAATTTTTATATATTATAATAATATATTATATTATTATTGTATAAAGAGAGAGGAGAGAATATAGATATAAGGATAAGTTTTTTTTTTTTTTTGAAGATCATCATCACTATAATGTTCCAATATTCTAACCTTTTAATAGGTTTAGGATCACCCTCAATCCTCATCAAGAAGTCATCATAATTTCATGATGATGTACACTGCCCAAATAATAATATCAAATGCTTGTTAATAGATCTAGTTTACATTTCATGAGATAAACCAGGTTTATTTGTCCATGGGTTTCTCTTATTTAGAGAACGTTTTTGTTTCATTTCCCTATTTTCTTTCTATAAGAATAAAGTTCCTGAACTTCAATTAATGTTGTTTTTTTGCTTGAATCCAGCTTGAATTACTAGTCTCTTCTTGCAAGTTAGATTTGACTTGTGTTTTTGGAATCGGAGATGCCGGTGCATTACCTCTGCTCACAAACACACCATTTCATTGAGTCCTCCACAAATGATACGAATTCTAGCTAGTGCAGTGCAATATATATTAGGTTACATTCTTTTTTTTTCTTTTTTCTTTTTAAGAACAGTGAGGGAACGGAATTTCCCTCATAAGATTTCTTTAAAGTGAATAAAAATTACAAGATATTTAAGGTAAAAAAAAAAAGATGGATGAAAGAAACAATAATTTTATGAAAGAATATGATGTTGAGAAAAAAAAAATCTTTTTAAGAAAATTTTTAAATTTCTAACCCAAAACGAAAGCTATCAGAAAACAGATTAAATCCTAAACCACCAGTCAAGAACTGCTAAACATTATTGAATTATCTTATTGAAAATGGAATGGTACTGAAAGCATAAACTAAAATATTTGAAATTCTCTGTACATTCAGTCAAAAAATAAAAAAAAAAAAAAAAAAAAAAAAATAATTGTGTATATGTCAAACCCCAGACAATATCCTTCTACAGCCCTATTGACGGATATGCTTCATGGCTTCTAATAGAACATCCTTAAACCTTCTCACATCAAGCCTTATGTTCTGCTTGCATAAAAATGTATCCCTAACAGCACTCCATCCTTGTTTGTGGATCAAGAGGGGGTCTTTGATGATGGGGTGGTCGCTAGGATACTGCTCTGCTAGTGAGCTCTCATCTAGACCAATCTCATACTGCAAATACTTGAGTCCAGCATTAGATGCAGGCCACCCGAAGTCATATCTAGCTATTCCCTCCAGCCGACCCCATGGAACAACTTGCACGAGGACTGCATCTCTTGGAAGGAAGACCATATTAGCAAGCCCAGCCCCATGAACGCCCATCATCACCTCACAGGAGTTCACTATCCGAGCAAACTGAGCCATGTCCATCCCTAACTTTGGCTCCCTGACCACAACTTCATAGCCCAATCCTTCACCCATTTCAACTATTCGATCGTGTTGGTGAATGCTCGCGTCCACTTCCTTGAAATGATCAGCAGTCTCGGTTTCCTGCTTCCAGCTGAGCCTTCTGTGATCGTCTCCCTCTCCAAAGAGTAAGAACTCCTCACGAACTGCGTCAGGTTGGCCATGGAGTACCCGGCCGGAGGTCTCGACGGGTCGACGTTGAACTCCCGGTGACACCGAAGACCCACGGTGACGCGCGGGAAGCAATGCACTGCATCGTCGTCGTTATCAAAATCAATGACTTCATAGCGTGAGAGATGTGCCAGCATTTGTTGATGCCTGTTTATCCACCAAGACTTCATGTTTGTTATCAGAAATCGAACCTCCCCTTTGTATTGGCGGGAGGTTAGAAAGAGAGGGATCAACATGTCAGAGAAGTCATGGAACAAGTTCCCGGCGTATCCTCCAGTTGAGAAGATGATTGCAGGCACGCTGTGATTTTTAGTACAATGATGGGCTTCGCTCTGAATATTTGTCGATCTTAAAGACAATTCTCGCACGCTGGACAATGCTGCTCTGTCTCCTTTCCGAGCATAAGGTTTAATTTGCCATGATTCGTTTGTTTGATGGGTATTAGAGGCAGTACTGATCCATGTAACTGAGGAAGAATTCCCATGGATCCTTACATCGCCAGCCATTTCGCAGACGATTGATCTTGGACCCGAGAAATCGCATGTTGGCCTGCTCTCCAGCTTGGAATCATGCCTCCTTTCAGCTTGAGAGACGAGGAGGAGCATATCATTAGGTTATACTGAACGCTGGTGTCATCCAAATAAAATTTACCGAGTTGGATTACGAAGTTGACGGACTTACCACGTTGCTTTGCGCCGGCGAGGGAAGCATTTGTAGTTGTAGCCTCTCGACATGAACTCTCCACCAGTGTCATGTTCTTGATCCCTGAGACACGGATAGAGGGGTTAAAAACTCAAGCCATGGTCAGAATTTTAGACGACCAACACGAGCGTTAATTAATTTCCAAACGCGACCTTGGAAACAAATTATAAGATTTATTTACTGGCTTTGTTCTAAATCTAGACATCACACCACTTGGGTCCTGTTTCTGCTGTGATCACTTAGCCCAAGGCTGAATAAAATCTGGACCAATGGGTCGGATGGCAAACTAGCCAGGCCCATGAATTTTCCTACACCACCCCTACCAAAAAAAAAAAACTTCCTGGAAGTGTTTTCAAGAGTACAATGCACCCCTATAATTCTACCTTAGTTTGTGGAGTCAAATTTTCCTCCCTTAAAGTTGAATTCTGACTTGCTGATCTGAAAAAGCTAAGACCATGAACTCTTTAACCGATTTAAGCCATAAGGAATTTTATTCAATTAATTTAGATCAAACCAGATCATGTTCAAGCAAATCATCAAAGAAACCAAACAAAGTTTTGCAGCCCCATGCAAGTGCTTAATTTCCATTCAACTCTACTCGAAAAGAGAGAAGATGGTTCGTCTTCTAGCTCAGAACCTGCCATCCTTTAAGAGACCAGCTGGAGCTGCGCGCACTCGTTAACAGCATAATACTAACTGCCAAACTGATTAAAGTTATAAGAATCTAGCGTTACTAATTCAGCAATTATCAACGGAGAGCAAGGCTTTTGCTCAACAGGCCATTAGATCAGGTGTTCTGAGATCGAGGAGTACTTACGGCTGGAGAAAGAATCCACACGAGGTTTAGTCACCGTGAGAATGGCCGGCGAGAGGAGGAGAAGGCATCCAACAATCACGATCAAGCTAAGCTTCTGGAGCTCGAAGCGGCCGAGATTTCTAAGCAACTTCATCTTGTACTCCATATCCTGGCACTGCTTGTCTCGATCTTGCCTTCAAATCCGTTAAGGGAATTGATTGCTATCTGAAGGCACTCCAGAGAGGACCTTGAACAGCATTTGGTGGACCTTGGATCGAGAGCTATGTTTTCATCTGTACATAGGTTTCTTAGTGCTCCTCATGATCATTCTATAGTCCTTCTTTATATATGGTAGACGTGTATGAAATGAGTGGTGGGAACCGTGAGGTCGACCCACGCAACTACCCGCGACCTAATTTTTAACTGCCCTCTTCGACTTTGTGTTCTAGAGTGATGGACTGAGTCCATGGATTCTTGCTCACATGGTGTGAATGCCAATTGGCAAACAGAAATCATGACCATGGTTGAGTTATCCCACTTGCGCGCGGTGTGACATATAATATGTTATATCTTGATTTTTTTTTTTTTTTAAACATCATATCACTGCTAACCTATCATAATTAACAATTCACTTAAATAGCATTGGGTACATGGAAATATATGTACGTTGTGCTTTAATATTGTAATATCAACGATCGGGATTGTAATGAAGGAATCATCTGACTTCTTTTCTAAAGGTGATAAGAGTAGTGGACATAAAAAGACACTTTCTTTAAAAAGACGGCAACATTTCACTCGATTAGATTCTCCATCCATTACCAACTCCCCCCTCCCCATTTGTCTTGGAACAAGTCAAGATAAACCAAGAATTTGATGTTATAATTAGTGCTGATAATTAACTGGGGTATAGCCTACTCAAAGTAGGTGTTGTCCTAACTCCTTGAAAAAAGACTCAGTCTCGGTTGGATCCTAAATTGGACACAGGCAAACACCTTGAATGATAAACTGAAAATATAGCTCTTGCACAGTATACTCAAATTCAATAGATTTTAAGCATTGGTATGGTCGCTATTGTCTCTTACTTGCACCGCTACTGCTAAAAGTCTAACAAAATTTACCCATGGGTTGTATTGATTTAAGAAATGTCATCGAACAATTTAGAATTTAAAACATATACAACGCGGCATAGACTAGTTCAATTAAGAGAGATGGTTGATAAAAAATTATGATTTTTTTTTCTTTTTTGAAAGAAAAACTGAGTAAGTATAACCACTAACAAATCAAAATATATAACAAGCGTAAGTGGTGTCTCTCCTTGAATCACTCCAACTGCTAGTTCTATTGCAATCAAGGCAATGTCTTTGAACATGGCTGGCTCTTAGAAAGTGATAGGTGGTGGCGTGTGCAAGGTTTGGGAACGAATTCGTTATGCTGCAGCATGCCATTTGAACAGAGAATGGATTTTAGGATTTCGCTTACCCTCCACCAAGTTACTTGGTCCTGGTCATTATAGCACGCGTCTCTCTCGGGACATAAGGGGAGGGGTACGATGACTTGATGTCATCCTCACCTTCCAAGAATATCCAAAATATGGGTTTAAATTTGTTGATAGGTTCATACTCAACGAAATGGTCATTAAGTTCATGCATCTTCATATGAGAAATAATCATTTTAACAAATTAATGATGACATGGATGATGACTTTTTTTAAAAAAAAATCTTGCCCCATGCTCCCCAACTTTTTAATTTTATTTTGCCTTCTCTAAAAAAAATTTAAAAAAACAATTAGTTTCTAAATGGTATAGTGACAAGCTAGGTTCTCTTCCAACATCAGGATAGTCAATGGTTTTCTTATAATTTGGAGTGGTGACAATGGCAGGTTCATACCGTCTTTCTCTGGAATAAGACCTAAAGAGGCCTTCATCCCATTCTGGCTTCCATACTTAATGGTTTGGTAAGACTTGTTGCCAAAATACCTCTCAATCATCGGTGAGCCTTCGATCGTCTTCTTCGATAGATCAGGAATCCTTCGATGAACTTCTCTCAATCGAAAACCTATAAAAGTCACTAGGTTGAGAATTCCGATGGGGCTAGTTAGAGTTCTAGGCAATAGTCCTAAGGTTGAATAAAAGCTTGAGTGTTCAAGAGAAATCTCTTTCTATACGAGTATGTAGGTGCCCTTACCTAGTTGAAGGTTTCTCTTATCAATTTATGGAAGTTTATGGAGCTATGGCATAACAGAATGTCAGAGAGCACATTCTAGAGCATAGGTGGCCATAACAAAATTGACAAGATTTGCCTTTCACGTCCATGATGAAGGAATATTTTGATTGTGATTCAGAATTGTGAAAGGATTATGCAAACCATTATGAGCGGTAGGGGTCATGCAAGTGGGTTCCATAGGAAGTCCGATCCGAATGGCCGACTAGAGATTCTATCTGAATAGCCGATTAAAGATTCTACCTGAGTGATGAGTGGTTGAATGAATATCCTACTTAGATGACCAACTGAAAATGTGACCATTACAGTTGATTGAGCATTGCCCCATCAAGATCAGCCCATCGAGGATGAATTTATGCTGGAGGAGGCAAAGATTTTGAATTAAGTGGGGCTGTGTCAAAAAGTTGAGGGAGTGATAATTTAACATTAATATACAAATACAATATATTATGTTATTATATATATATATATATATTACAAGAGGGAAGGGAGAAGAGTGGTTTGGGTATTTTGTAAAATAATATTAGTTTATTAATGTTGTTATATTAATGTAAACCAAGTCTCAGCGAGACATACGTGTCTTTTCTACGTTATACTGAGCCAATTCTAAAATCGTTTCCACCTTCCGTGTCATAGTTCGAAAGGCATTTTCTAACGATGTTTCGTTGACTTTCTTTCAAAAAGCAAGACGTAACGAAGAAGCATTCGTTTCATGATGATGATTTTGATTGAAATAATTTATGCTCCACATGTTATCACATGTTATCTATCATATGTTGGCATCTGTTGCTGAATCCCACGGCCTCAACAACAACCTTTGTAGTCAAAAACAGTATTGTCAATAAAATAAAAATAAATAAATAAATTTATAAAATTAAAAGGAATTAGTATAATATCAGGTCAAAATAATTGGCATAAAAATAAATAATAAATTCATTCTACGAAGAAATAATTTGCACACCACACGATATCAGCATAAGGAGAGCGGGCCATGCGCTGTTTCTTGTGATATGAAAGATAGACTGATCTTTCCAAATTGGTTATGACATTTAATTTTGTCAGTCCTGTGCAAGCGCCACAAACCAAGGTAGATGGGTACCTTTCCTATCCTGGTTATTACTTTATTCCCTGCTTTCCTGCAACCACGTCACTCTCAGCTGATGTAATGATCTTTTTTTTCTTCAATGATCTTTTTTTTTTCTTCAAAAGTTTTATCATGACTCTGCCGTGATGAGATGTCATGCGACAATAATTTCCCACAAAAACAAGAAATTGCCAGCATTACTGGAAAGTCTTTTCTTCGCCGGAAAGTAAGCTGCTCCGCTCGGCTTTCCATGGACCTTAGCATGACTTGGGCGTGAGAAATGACGGTCCAGTTGGGCCACGCAGAGAAATTAGATCCAATTCGGCCTAACTTAAACGGACCTGATTCATCCCAGCTTGACTAGAAACTAAATTTGTCCAGATCCACCAAACTCAACCAAACCAAACCTGTGGAAAAAAAATAGCTGCATCTAGACCTTGCTTCAGCTACTACTTCGACACGTATTCTTTTGGGAGAAAATGGCTACAGAAAGGCCCAACCTACTCTATGACAACGAATCACGAGTACAAAATAGAAAGAGAAGCAATAACTCACAAAACCTGAAGCTCACTAATATCCAGCATGAATTTTAAGGCTCTGAAGGTGGCAAGATATTATTTTGGAGCTAAGAAACCTCTCTTGGCCAATCTTACGAGACCTGTATTCCTCTCCTGCCATAAACTCTAGCAAACGATCAACATTCCGTTTCTCCACGTTGATTGGATATTAACCTGTCTCCATTTTAAAGTCCATAAGCCTTTCAGATTATAAAATGCATACATAACTCCCAACTGCAAACAGTGACCAGAAACAGATTCAACCAACCTAAAGCTGCTAAGTCGATCCATTCAGATGCATAACTTTAAGACAAGCACTTAACTGCTGGAACTAAAGTGCAATTATAAGGATTTACATGAACTCATGATTTTCATGACACCAGTTATCACAAGCATGATGCAAAAACACGAGTAGAGAATCTGTGACCCCAAACATAAAAAAAAAAATTATCTAGGAATGACTCGGTATATAAATAAGCAAAAGATAAAAAAGAGACAATGAAGAATACAGATGGCAATTGTTTCAACTTCTGGCCTAAGCTAGAATTTGCCATTGGTTTCTACATTTCTGCTCATTTGCCAGAATAACAAAACCATCAAATTGCCCCTTCCTACGATTTCCCACTTGGACAACTCTTGCCCCATAAATGCTGATAATGGTTCACAAGCTGGATGCTAGCCAATCTGGATGCGCTGCATGCACATCTCCATATCCTATCAAAGCATGATTAAAAAGGATGATCATGCATATGGAAACTGATTGCCATACAACAAGCATCAGTCCAAGGAGGAAGCACATCCAGCATTTACAATCTACATGTCTTTTTTAAAGGAACAATCTACATGTCTTTCCTTCGGCTGGAGGTAATTAGCAACATATTGCCCCCAAAGAGAGCAAATAATTTTCTCACCACAAGATCACCAAAGTACCAGCTGGCGCTGGAATTCCAGACAATCAGCAACTTGTGGAATAACACAGAATCCCAGCCAATTACTTGTAACTTTCATGATCGAACAATTTCTGAAGAATAGCCTAGCAGAGAAAACTTGGGTGGGTCAATATTTTCAACACTAACTACCATCATAATCTGAATCACATATTAGTATGTAATCCAGAAAAGATTAATAATAAAAATACCCTTTTTTTCAAAGAAATTCCACCGTCCAGCTAAAAATTTCAGGAAAATCTGTTATCTTGATCTCAGCTTGCATACTAGAATTGATAAAGGCAACTTACAGGACAAGAAGAGTTTGACTTCAAACCCTGATGAAGCTCATGAGAGGAAATCAGAAGTTTCACAGGGCGAAACTGAATGGACTGAGTCCGTCCCTTGCTATCAGCAAAACCAATCAATTCCTGTTTTAGTAAATGTTCAAAAGCCTGCAGCATAAAACCAGAAGCTTGTATGTAATTTCAACAACATTCTTAAGGAAACATCTGCTCAACTTGTGAATTGGTATGCTCACCCGTAAACAGACATTGTGTGCATAGTTGTCAGATGTCTTATAAGCATCGTGTATAGCCTTATATTCTGCAAAATATGGGACTAACCAAACTTAACATTCTATCATCTCCATAACTGATAGTGTAGCATCAGGAACAAACAGAAACCTAACCTTTCATTACAGAATTGAAGTTATATGAGCTTTGTTCTTTGGTCTCCAACCTGTTCATGCAGACTAAAATATATAGCTCTAGGATGGAGGCATCTGCTTGAACATGTTTCAAATGAGACAACTAGCTTACCAGAAAACATTTGTCAATTTAAAGACAATTATTTTTCCAGCAAACAACTTGGCTTATGTGTAATGTGAATATGGTAAATCCACCAATATTCTGCACTTGCTGCAAAAATTTCATGCTGACAAATAGGACATCTTCAATGTTAAAAAGCAAGACATGAACTTTGCATAAATAAAAGGGCCAAGTGACGACCACACTAGAAAAAGCATGCAGTTCTGTAAGCAAGAAACAAAAACTATATCTGCATATTTCTTCATATGATGGTTTTGTTGATGCTTCCAGATATAATCTTCTGGTTTAGGCACTAGCTTTCAGATTTGTAAAACAAGTATGATGGGATAAGGCCTACCACTTATGGTTGTGCTTATCTACAGAACAGTCCAGTCAAGCCAAGTTCTCTACAGATGCAAAATTTCATCACTCCAAAACTGAAATGTTGATTTCCAAATTTATGTAAGATCATTTCCATGTGAAGAAATATATCCAAATTTTGATCCATCTAGGCTGACGAAATTAAGAATCAACATTCCACCATTCACCTTGGCATTTTTGATAAATATTTCTCCTCTCCATAAAAATAGAGAAGCAAGAGTGCATTTTCTTCCAACACTAGGGATATATGATGTAATGAACCGTATTAAGACAGAGGTTGTATAGCTTTGTTCCCTTTTGCTCGGCTTATATACCATGTTTACCACATTAGAAATTGGGGTTTTACATGATAATAGCACAATATGGTCACTACATGATTGCTCAATTAAAAATTTCCAATTAAATTTGAATTATGACTAAAAATGCTACAAATGTAAAACCTCATAATTAATGAAATCATGAAAATAAAAACTGAAAAGTATTTCAGGAGCATTGTTTATCGCATGGTGAAGTTCTGCATGGTAGAGATTTGAGCGAAATCATGTTTATCACATAATTTCCAAGGGATAGGTAGATGAAGTGGAAACAAAGATTTAGACAAGTGAAAAAGATTACAGAATCTTTTGATTTTATGACAAATTGTTATAACCAAGTTTATAAAACCAGTACCAAGACCCATATCAACACATTACCGGTTCAGTATGCTACAGATTAGTTTGGTATGATACACATCCCATATCGAGATAGAATGCCATTTTTTTCATTCTTAACCATTTAGTATTAGGCAGTATGAGCCGGTTCGGTTCATAAAAAACTCAAAACCATACTGTTGTCTTGCCGATATGATATAGCATAGTCAATATGAATCGGTCCAATAGGCCTTAGTTATAACCACTTGTAAAAGAAGATAACTGATCTATGAATGGTGTTTTCTAACTCAAATGAGATATATGAATAAATACAGCTAAAAGTCATGCTAGGGGTTGTGGAAAAATGCCGATTTCTCTCTACACATTACACTAGCAAGAGCACTTTGTATTTATAAAAAGGCCAATAGTTTGGAGCACTTGCTGATGATGTAGCAGTGATTGATAAAATGAGAATTTAGGTCATGCAAAGTAGAATTTAGGTAATTGTGAGGAACCTCATGAAGATATGATTCTGAATATGATTGAAAATAAAGTATGTGGAACATCATTTTACCAAAATCTGGAATTGGAAAAGCTTAAATGGCAAATGGAGCCCATGATAGGTAGGAAAGAAAGTTAAAGACAGACATTGAGACCATAGTATCCTCATTGAGCATGCTTACAACTACATGACTGGTAACAGTTATGGATACTCATGTAAATTACAGGACAACAAATATGAGTCTTCAATAAAATCACTGGATATCACACTTATAGAAAAAGAAAAAAAGGAAAAGAAAGAAAGAAAATTATTTGCACGTTGTAGTTTTATACTCTATTTCCAAAAGAGTTTTTTCAATGGATCAATAAATGCAAGTAGCCTGTGCTTAAGGGCTTGTCACATAGTTTGATACATAGAAATCAATCAGGTTAGTGCTCAAAGTGTTATGATGTGTTGTGTTCTATCATGAGTATAGATCATTTTGACAGATCCGAATATATCTTGTATTGTTAAATAACAAATGTGTATCTTTTAAGACATTTTTCATCCTATTCTAGTGTAATAAATATAAGTATATGAATCAAAATTATCATTTGTCACAAATGTTCTGTGGTCATTTATTTCATTTTTTTTCAATTGGAGTGTTGAGCCTCTACCTCATTCTCATGCCAATGTTTCGGGCCAAAGATATTTGTCGCAAGAGCTAAAAGGAGTTTTTTGTGTTAGAATAACACTTGTCAAGATCTTTGTTGCATCATATATTTTTTAACATGTTTCAATAATTTACAAACATACTAACAACTAAGTATGCATATTTATTTAAAGTATATTATATTATATTTAAACAAATAAGTAATTTATATTAAGATAGAAATATATTTTGTCCTTAAACTTCTACTTAAAATTTATTTTATTTCTCAAACTTTTAGTTATTATAATTTAATTTCTCATATTTTAAAAACATTATATATCTACCATTCTATTGCAATTAAAATTGATTAATTTTTATTGATTTTATGTAATAAAATTAAAAAATAATATTTTTAAATTATAAGAAGCTGAAATGTACTAACTAAAAGTTTAAGAATTAAAATAAATTTTGAATAAAAATTGAAATTAAAAATATATTTTAGCCTTAACTATAAAGTAACAATAACAACTACATGACTGGTAACAGTTATGGATACTCATGTAAATTACAGGACAACAAATATGAGTCTTCAATAAAATCACTGGATATCACACTTATAGAAAAAGAAAAAGGAAAAGAAAGAAAGAAAATTATTTGCACGTTGTAGTTTTATACTCTATTTCCAAAAGAGTTGTTTCAATGGATCAATAAATGCAAGTAGCCTATGCTTAAGGGCTTGTCACATAGTTTGATACATAGAAATCAATCAGGTAATTTTAAACACAATCAATTATCTGTTGATTTTCCTGATCTAATGGATTCCCCTTTTACTGCAACTGCAACAGAAGGGGCTGACATCTTCAAATTAAAATAACAATGAAACTGTAATCTCCCACGTGAAATGGGTGAAAGAAATGGGGAGAAGAGGGTAGAGAAGGAAGGCAGTTGGCGGCAGCGTGCCGCCTCTTCCTTCTCCACCTTGCCAGCTTAAATAGGGAGGGAGAGGAGAGTCTTCTCCCTCCACCTATCACCATCAGCGAGCACAGGTAATTCCCCCCTTCCACCGATTCAACAGAGAAAGAGAGAAGAGTGACAGAGAGAGGGAGAACGGGAGGGATTCCTCCCGTTACTGTGCCCGGTCGCTCGAGGCGACCGGAGGAGGGGAGAGGTGCAGTTCGGCCGCTCGAGGCAGCCGGAGAAGGGCGCTGGAGGGCCGTCGGGCGGCCCTCCCTTCTTTCGGAACCAAGTCGCTCCACGGCTTGGTTCGGGTCCGGCGGAGTGCCCGCCAGCTCGCCGGGCCCAGATTGCGATCGGCAACCTCCACCGGTGCCGGGGCAGCGTCCGGTGAAGGTCCGGCCGGCCATGGTGGCCGACCGTGCCACCGGCACGAATGAAGCCGCGGGAGAGAACGAGACAGAAAGAGAGATTGAGGGAGAGAGAAGGGGGGAGCTCGGCCGCAGCAGCGGCCAGCTCCGGGCCGGTCGTCGGCGGTCGCCCCCTCGGGGAGTGGCCGGCGGCGGTCCTGGCCGATGGCACAAATCTCCCCTGTTTCGGGTGAAACAGGGGAGGCGGGGGAGAAGAAAGAGGAGCGGGCCGGCTGGGCCGTTTTCTATTTGGGCCCTGTTGGGCCGGCCCACGAGCCATCTTTGGGCCACGTTTTGGACCCCTTATTGGGTCGGAAATGGAAAAATAAAAATATAGCCCGGATCAGTGTTGATCCTAGTTTCTTGGGGTATTTTTATTTCCCTATTTGGGCTTATATATTGGGAGATATTCAAGCCCCAAGTTAGCCCCAGGATTAAACTGGGTAGAGTTTAAAAGCTATTTTGATATGCTAATTTTGGGGACTAAAAATTGGAAATTGATGTTGTAGGTACCCAGGTGCTTAAATAGCCGAATTACATTTTTGGATTAGCGCCACGAGGTAAGTAAACAAGTTATCATAATTTTCATAAATTATTAAAATATGCAAATTATGTATTTAAATGCTATATTGATATATGTTGCATTATTTGAAAAATGAGAAAATAGGATTGGTACTCTTATTTGCAAATGAGCATTTACGATGATTAGTTTATTATTTATTATATGTTGCAAATAATTTGGTCTCTATGCGGACAACTGATCAATTGGCATGACCTTTGAAATTGCTAAAGGTTTTATAAATATACATGTGTATTTGACATGTTTAAATCACTGTAATTATGAAAAGTATATGGATTGCATTTTTACAACGATACATGCTATTTGGCAAATGTGACATGAAAATGATACTTTGTGTATATGATAATATGTCCTACCATGGTCCGCTATGATATGATATGATGTGATATGTTGCATGACTCACTTGACACCGGGACCCAACTCCATAGGAGGGTATATGGAGAACACACACCCATGAGGTGTGCTGTGATAGGATATGGCAATATTATGCTACATGGCACGGGACCCAACTCCATAGGGGGTATATAGAAAATACACTCTTGGGTGTGCTGTAGCCGGATATAGCAGGATGTGAGTTCATGACATTGGTTTCAGGACCCTAACTCCTAGGGGATATTTATGGAGGATACACCCGAGGGAGTGTTACACCCGAGGGGGGTGTTCTGTTTATGAGGACATAGTGTGTGGCTGTGGAACATTGGTATAAAAATAGATTTTTACATGCCATTTACAGTGGTACAGTGATTTTATTCTGAAATTGTATATTCTTGAAATGCTATATATAGCAATTGCTTCCAAAATTATTTTGAGCATATGATGCATGTTTTGATAACATGGTAAAATGTATTTGAAACATGGAAGCTTGGCAGATGTTTATTATGAAAAATTTGAGTTGATAAAAGCTTGAAGTAATTACATTATATTATAGTTGGTTTACTTATTGAGTGTGAACTCATTTAAATCGCACAATGTTTTTCAGAGCCACAGAACAGAAGATGGGGATATAGGGTAGTTGGAGCAACTATCAGAGTAACTTAGATCCAATACTTTGTTGTAACCCCATTGAATTATGTATTTTGGCATGTAGCCTAAAACATATGATTATGGTTTGTATTAAGAACACTTTGAATTTGGATGATATATAGTTATTACCCCTCCTTGTATTAATTGTTATATTTCAGGACGCCTTGCATGCCAAGCATGCGACGGGTTGCCACCCCTAGATCCAATATTGGGTCTGGGGCGTGACAAAAACGCTACTAGTGTTGTACAGAAAAATTGAGTGTACAAGTCATTAAATAATAATCCAGACTCATAGTAGATAATCCACAACTCATAGTCATCACATCCAAATGACTAACCTTGAAGGTTGTCAATCTTGGGTTGCCTGTGACTACAAAAATGTGCACTTTTGAAGTTTTCCAGGGTGAGCAATCCAGACTTCATATCCATGCATGACACAGCCTGAAATCTGGAGAAGAATTTTCTAAAGCTAAATTTTAAACAGAAAAGATGCCAAAAAGGATAATTTGCAATATGGGCTTACAGGAGCCTCAGCAGGTTCTTAATTGATCCATCAACATCTAATAGTGAATTGAGGATTTCTTTGAACTTCTTGTCACCTAATATATTCTGTAAAATGTCAAGGGCTTACTCAAAAAATTTTCAGGATTCTTTGCTAAAAATACCTTCTAACCTTTCTCTAGCAATAGCCAAACAGCCAACAAACTCCAGAAAACACACAAGAGAAGCAAAAGTATTCACCATGATACTACCATCTAAAATATTCAGAAAGATTACTGGCATCAAATAAGAACAAATATTACCTCAAAAGCTGACAACCTGGATGATGAGTAATTCATGCATGAGCGTAAATTTGAAGATGCACCATGAAAACCAGAGTAAAAACTAATGCAATATTGGTTTCAAATGATCACAATTATCATTCATAGGCTGCTTAAGAAACCTAATTAGTATTATTTTTAGTGTCCTGAAGAAATGCTCAAAAGAAGGATACTGAGATCCTTGTGTTGAATTCTATCACATATTTGGAAGGAAAACTTGAATCCATTGGCAAATACAGTAAGTACTCCAATAATCTGCACACCACATGGGAGGAAGCCAAAGATTATTGTGGAGTAGGATGGAAGAATATTCAGCATAGATATCCAAATTCTGTAAGAAAATGGGAAGGCACCACCTTTGTACGTTCTCTTTTGAGGGAGGAACAAAAAGAAGCTTCCTGTGAGAGAACCGAGATCTAATTCTTTTTTCCAGGAGCTGGTCTGCATCCTGGGGGAAAAAAAGGAAAAGTACTTGTAGTTATAATTCTTGCAACACCCCCAATTCTACAAGTAAGCTCACCTAGGTGCAGTTATTAAAAATTACATGACATCAAATTACTATTTATCTTAAGAGATACCAAGGTTAGTAGGCATATTCTCATTGAACCTACATGTCACAGAACAAATCTGGTTTCTAGATCAACAGGCTTACAAATTAATTTGCTACTGATGGCATTTACTTTTGAAATCTTGGTTCCTTCTCTAAGGCCTTCTCAAACTTTGTCTAGCTATAGTTGACTGTTGTTTCCTTCCAACTAATTCTAACTTGAACATTGAAAATTTCTTCATACCTATAGAAGAAAAGATATTATGGCCGTTGCCCCATCCAATTACTGAGTAATCACTCTTCCATAAAATTTGTCAGCCGTGTCAGTTGTGGTGAGTGATAGTACAGTTACTGGTAATTAGGTAGCTCAGAAGCTCCTACTCTGTACAGGTGCCATGTTGGAAGTTATACTTAGCTCAAATTCTTCTTTTTCCAAATCAAGACATCTATTGGTGCATACTTAACTATCTGCTCTACCAAGCAACACAAAAAGCCTCCAGGATATCACTAGCTCGTAAAAAGGTAAGTGCACACTTGACAACAGACTAGGAGCATTACTGGATTAACTAAAGAACGTTCAAGTCCGTAGCCTAGTAGAAGCCCAGTTTCCAAAAACAACAAATTTGATACAGTTTGGATTTTGTAAATTTTAGTTAATACCAAAACAATTTGTGTAAGTGCACCCACCAGAGAATGCAAATGATGATGTTACAAATATTTCAATACTCAGAGATATATGTTCCATCAATGAAAGAGATGAATATTATATATATATATATATAGAAAGAGAGAGAGAGAGTAGTTGGGAAAAGGCTTAGATGAGTTGAGTATGTGTGTGTGCGCGTGTGTATATATATATATATATATATATATATATATATATATATATATAGAGAGAGAGAGAGAGAGAGAGAGATGGACTTGACTACACGCGAAGCCCTAGATCCAATTGCTCTTTCCATCATTGGATCCACACAGATCTCAAAGCCACCATACCTTTTCTATTTTTGGGATTTGTATCCATGTAAATCCAAGGATGGAAAGGTTGACTAGATCTGAGCTTGGCTACATAGAAGTATTACAAGTCCAACTCTCTCTCTCTCTCTCTCTCTCTCTCTCTCTCTCTCTCTCTTGTGTGTATATATTATAATAATAATAAAAAACTAGATGACCAATTGTATCCACTAGAAACCTGCTTTTCATTGTTTGGGCATTTTGTCATGCAAGAAGAATTTGCTTTTGCCTGTTTGAAACTTTCTAAATATTCTCTAACCTAATCTGGCATGCCATTAAAAAAATGATTGTCATATGACCAGCAGATAACTGATAACATTTAAATACAATTCTAACACTCATTTCATTCTTGTGCAAATCCACATTTTATTTTAATATAAGTCCCATACCAAGCGACAGCTCACACCAATGACTACAGCCTGAGAAATAAGAGTTTGCATTGCATCTAGCAAACTATAGAGCAACCGCTGCTTCCCCTGCAAATAAGGAAAAGTTTTGATTTTACCCATCAAATTAGTATATTGGCATGATAATTGGTAGTATCAAAGAGGGCAAGTTCTATGTTCTATGTTATATATATAAAACACAACTTCTGATACAAAATCATCATAATATTGCAAACACTCATATTTGACATGAAAAATAAAGCAAATGGAGCACAAATAACTGCTATAGCATTTGCTATATCAAATGCATGCTAATATATAAAAATTCAAATAGAAGAAACTTTTGAAAGACTTGGTAGAGAATATATTTATTTATCAGTTTACCTGAGCGAAGAGGTCAAATTCATCTAATAGGAAAATGACTGTCTTGTGAGCTAAACCACACTCTCTAGAAAAAAAGTGGTCATTGAAATGAGAAAGGAAAATGGATCCAACCAAGGAAATGTAGCAAAGTACAAAGAGATGCTAAGTATAACCATCAAATACAAAATGTACATCTGATTATTTGCACCCACCGTAACATCTCTGTCAAGAACTGAGAGTTATCGTCGGATGAGGCCTGCAAAAAGACAATAATTGCAAGAAGCTCAAGACTTTCTTATCTCAAAATATGATACATATGATAACATTTTCAGTCCTTAACAACATAATGAAAGTTGAGAACTACCATTTTAGAGAACAATAATTGGTGCTCCACACATAATTGCCTAGCAATTTCCTTGAAGATCAACAAAGACGCCTAGTGAGACAATAAAAACTAAAACAGGAAGCATTTCATGATATATTAAATTAGAAGAAATAAAATAAAAGGCATGCTGATATAGGACAGACGATGGGTAAAGAAGTTTGAGAATGAAAGAAGGCACCATTTTTTGCATGCTTAATCAAAAAGTTCAACTTCTAGCTACATATTGGAACGTCTCAGAAAAACGTAAGGTAACTTAAAATCATCTTCCAAACAGACTACTTTTCCAATGGACAGTATACCCTATTTTGTAATCCAACTAACAGGAAGAGGAAAGAAAAGAAAATTAAAAAGCATAGGATATATTTATCTTTAAAAAAGAAAACATTGACCAAGATAAAAGTGATATTCTCCAAAACTACAAGAGTTAGACTCTGTGTTTTGAAAAATAAAGACATTTACAACTTAGCAAGTCAAGTTCATCAATATTGAACATATGCACAAGCAAAGAAGTTAAATAATCTTATTAAGATAATGGAGAGACCAGGAATGGTTTTGGATACAAAATATCAACCAAAAAGCATGCATCATATAAGGCCACATTTAATTCAACCTATAAAATGTAACCACAAGTCATGTCTTCCCTTCATACTTAATAGAGTAATTCACAAAAAAGTCATTCAAAAGGTTAGGATATTGCAAGATAAGAATAACAAGTATCTAGCTGACATGAGTTGAATAAAAAAATATATAACCTAAATAAGCCCTTTGTCATCACAAGATCTTAAAAACAAAGGCATTCCCCGAGCATAACAAGCTACCGCCAATCATTTTTTGCTTGAAGAAAAGAGAGGACTCACTGCAGATCTCCAGATTGAGATAATGTGAAATTCTGACCTAAAATAAGAAAATGTATAAAAAATTCTCCTGAGTTAATATTAAGGCCCAATCAATTTCTGAGTGCATATTTGCTCTTGTTACTGCAGTTGTAAGCATGATACAAAATGCTCATTCAAGATAATTTAAATACCACCTTTTTTGAGCATTCTAGCTTTTAAGTAGAAATCCTCTGTAATGGACCATTTGACTTGCACAGATCATGTATTTTTTTCCTTCCTATGATTTGATCTGTCGTTCTGGAAATGTCTTGAACTGCATAAACAAAGTGAGAAATGTTCTGATTTGCACGTTTCATAGGCTTCAGAAGAGTTCTAATCACTTTCCCATCATTGTCTTAAGAAATTGATGCAAGAAAGAGAGCTGATCTTCACTCCATTGTTGTTAAAATCTTATGACTCACCACCCAGATCTTATGATCGTATCAATATGACACTAAACAATCCAGATCCCATTCCTGTATCATGATAAATTTAAGATCACTAAATTTAATTCCAGATATGATGAACCATACATTCCTATGGATATCCGATTATGACATTCACATGTTAAATCATGTGTATGCCCATTTTCTATGATTTCTTCAACCATGTGGTTCTTAAATTGCCTGTCACTAGAAAATCTCAAATAGTAAAATTAGCAAGTTTGTTACTGGAATTCATAGAGTTAGAGATGAGATTCAAGTTTTGTATTTTACGGTTGCATTTTCAAGTTTTCACCTTGTTTATTTGTCACATGTATACCTTCTATTCTCCATTCAAACACTTTATACTTGAATCGTATCAATTTTTACATTTTACCACATTTAGGAATTTCTGAAAGAAGTCAGAAAAAATATTATGATCTAGATCCAATCTGATCTAGGCCCATATACGATTTACAAATTGATCCCAACTTAACAACATTACTTCATTCACAAAACATTCTTAACAACATGGCTTCATTCACAGAACATTCTCACACCAAGTTTGTCTGTCGTGACCACAATTGATGCCCAAGAGAATATGATAGATATTGAACTTGATTTACAGTACTCAAACTTTGTCAAGAAAAAGAAAAATCAGAGAATATATAAAGTTCTTTAAACAAGAAAAGAAAACAGAAAATTTAACAACACTCATCTGGAATCTACTCTTCTTCACTACGTATAAGCCCACTGATCAACAAGTCATGAGACCTTGGCTAATCAAGAAATCTCACAATTGGTCTAATTTAGTGCTCCTACTAAACATGATCACAAGCAAGTCTAGAGGCTGCCTTGTACTTACTCTAATATTGCTTAAAAATGTTGCTAGTCTCCATAAATGTTTGAGCAAAAAAAAAAATCCTAATTATCAAGCACCATTTCACCAAAGAAATTTGTCAACAAGGATACCATTGAACATGTCAAATATAGAAGTTCAAACACATCTTGTGTTGCTTGTCATTGTATAGTTTCTATTAAAAATGAAGTTAAAAAGTTGTGGAGCTTGACTGCATATAGATGTTTTCAATGATAAGTCCGATGGCATGACAACCGAAAGCCGACCACATTTTTTGGGTCACAAATCAATACAGAATAATCATAGCACATTACAATGAGCAACTTCTGTGGAAGTTTCGCCATGATTTGGTATCTCCATCATAGGTGTCAAACAAATAGTAGGACGAGACAAGTTCAGGTTCCTTATAACATGTTTCCATAGCCAAACAAATATGGATTGGCAGCTTATCTTCCTTTCAGTTTAAGCAAACAATAATAACGAGAATTTTAGAACAGTGATGATGTCATATGAATGAAAGGAATGTGAGATATCTCCATCATTTCTCAAAAGGGAGAGCAAAGATAGTGCAAGAAGCCTATAACTCTATGAAGTTAGCAAGCAAGATCCAAGAAACCAGTATTGAGACTCATACCGATACGCTATAGGTTCGGTATGGTACGATATGTATCCATGCTAAGATAGGGTGTCATTCTTTTTCACCCTTAATCACTCGATACCAAACGGTATGAGTTGGTTTGAACAAATTCTTATCGAATTGAAACTTGGTACTATGATGGTATCTTACTTATACGATACGATATGGTACAAGTTCGTATGATAGACCTTATTACCAAGAGTACATTTCATTAGAATAAATCAAAGTCTTTTTGAGTAGGTCCTATCACTATTGATTTGTACCAAGTGTCGTCCTGTGTGTGTTGACTTGGCCCTTGTCGGTACCATGTAGTCATTGTGTTTGGTTCTATGTAATACTGCATTTCCCACACATCAAACTTCAACCTTCTTACATCAGAGTTCACTCATTATAAGAGCTTACCCAATTAGTGCAATGTGTCCCACCATAGCGCTACCCTTGATCTATCAAGAGAAGTTTTCTGTCAATGCTATAAGCATTCCAAAGTATTAGTGCAGATCTACATACTTTCATTCTTCATTCTTCATTCTTCTAAATGTACAGCTATGCATATTGCAAAACCAAGATCAGTGCCCCATATGCTTCATGGTGGAACTAATGGTTTCAATTGGTCCAGTTAACGACTATATATATAACTGTCACTGCAGAGAAGTGTACCCTGCACAGGATTCTAAGCAGGAATCTCTGTACGCTATCATAAGAAATATAAATGAAGTAGTTATTAAATCAATTCTAGGAAGGAAAAAGAAATAGATAAAGATCTAACCTTAAGCGCACAGCTGTCATCGCTGTGCAGCAGCCCATTCAATCTGATCTGAAACACCCATACCCCCATCCAATTAACGATACCTATATTGCAATCTCAAAATCCCCAAAGAGCCAAATGCGCTTTAAAAAAAAAAAAAATCAAAGTGGAGTTGTACCACAGAGATCGCGTCGGGGTGTTCAGCCTTTAAATCCTCAAGAACCAATTCCACCACCTAGAATCCAAGAAAAATTAGAGATCCAAATAGCAAAGATACATGTTAAAGAGATGGGCTTTTCACCGCAATTTTTCCGGAGCCGCGAGGGCCGAGGAGCAGGATAGAGTTGTTGCAGGTCTCTGCGACGGAACTGGAGATGAGGAACCTCAACTTGCTGTGATGGAATGGAAAAAACAATGGCGACGCCTTTAATAACTTCTTGAGGAAATTTCCACGGAAATCAAAGGAAAAAATCTAGGGTTTGATTGGAGAAGAAGAAGAGAGGGACCTGTAGTTGCTCTCGGGGAGGATTTGAACGCGGCATGGACGAAGGTAGGGCTGCAGAGCCGCCGCCGGAGGAGGGCTTGAGCTTTCTCCGCTGCCGTCATTGCGTCGTCTGGCGCTCGCTGGGGACAAGGCCGGGCACTGGGCGGGAAAAGCTCCCGCCTGGTGCTCCATTTATATTTATTTTATTCAAACAGGAAAAAAAAAAAAATCTCAACCGTTAATGCATCAAGGATAAAATAGTAAATTAAATAATAACAGATGGGCAACCGATTGTTTTAATGGTAGCCTTGAAATTTCTTTGAATAAAATAAATTCTTTGAGGATGGTTTCATAGGACGCACAGCTTCAAGTATCTTAAGGGGAACATAATATTTCCTTTGCTTTTTTTCATTCTCTTTAATTATTTTTTATTAAATTTTACCGATTTTTTTGGGTTTTTCTAATTAAAAAAAAAGTAAGAAGAATGTTACACGATCTTAAATTTTATCCTTTATATCGCTTTTACTTGTTTTTGCCCATTCTTAATTTCAAATGCAGAAAAGTATAAAAAAAATATAGTTTGATGTGAGAAAATTAAATATTATCACAAAAAATAGCATATGATCGGTATGTAAACTAAGCTTACAAGTATAAAAAGGTTATTACGAGAAATATGAATAAATCTTAGTAATTTATTTAAGAAAGCCATGCAAAGAACAAAAAAAAAAAAATACACTGAAATTAGAATAAGAAAAATATAGTGAAACTATTTTTCAATGGAGAGCTTCTATTTGTACTGCCCAAATTACTAAGTACACCTCTCAAATTTTTAAAAAAATTTAATTCCTAAACTACCCTTAAAATCATCGCCCCCCTCTCCCGTACGCACTTCCTCCTCCTTCCCGTTCGCTTTGGTAGCCTTCCCCGACTTCCCCCCTTCTGTTCGCTCCGATAGACCCTTCCCTCCGGTTCGCTCCGTAGACCCTTCCCTCCTTTTTCGTTCGCTCCGGTAGCTCTCCTCGGCTTCCCTTTCTTTCCCGTTCGCTCCGATGGATTCCCATCGGTTTGCTTCAACAACCTCCCCCTGTCTTTTTTTCCTCTCGTTTGCTTCGACGGCCCTCCTTCGAGCACCGACCCTCCTTTTCGACTTTTACTTGTCCTAGTGCTCGAAGGAGGGGCGTGAAGCGAACACGAAGGTGGGGGGGGGGGTAAGACGGGAGGGGGGGACGGATGGGGTCCGTCGGAGCGAATGGAAAAAGAAAAAAGGTTAAGGGAGGGGCTATGGAGTGAATGGGGAAGGAGGGGGAACCGGAGGGATGGCTTTCGAAGCATGCGGAGGAGGCGAGGGTTTTAAGGGTAATTTAGGAATTAATTTTTAAAAAAAAAATTGAAGGGTGCTTTGAACGATCTGAGCAGTGCAAATAGAAGCTCCCTTTTCAATGTATAAAGGATATAGATGAATTGTTTTTATCAAAAAATTATCTAAATAACATTTATCTTAAAAGAAGAAGTTTGGTAGCTTTGATGCCCTCTAAAGAATGAACCGAAACCAATTGTTTTGAATACATATACCTTTAAGTAACATTTTACATAAGATCTCAGATTAAAAAGGGACAAAATGGTTGACAAGGAATCAACTTAACTAATCTAAACTTAAGCCATTAAATTAACCACGATCTCCTTCATTTGAAGTTTAAATCTAATTTAATTGTTACTAGATATATGCATGTATATTGCATGCGCATCAATGCAATTTAAATTTTAAAAATAAAAATATAAAACTATTTCTGATTTTATTTATTTAAATTTAATATTTAAATTATAATTTTTTTTATGTACCACTGCCAACGTCCAAATTTCAACGAAGCATAAGTGAAATAAAATACATGTATTTGATAAAAAATATTTTTAAAGTTTAAAAGAGTTTAATTGATTTGTAACTATTTTTTTAAAAATAGATGAAATCTTTTAAAAAAATATACAAAATATTAATTTAGATTCTTTTTTGTCTTCTTCCTAATCAATTCAGCAATCCCAGAAAACAAGTATGTAGTCATTGCCTCCTCATTGGAAAAGTGCCAGCTTGTTTAATACATCATGTAACAATATGCATCAATGTCCATTGGCAGCTCTTAAAATTTTTCATAAGATTTCCAAATAAATTCTTTGATGCTGCCATGCTTCAACAACTAGCATGGATGCATGCAGACCAGCTCATCTTCTTCATAAAAATAATCCGACCTAGAACAGTTGTGAAGCAGTTGATTTGATAGGAGGTTCATAATTATTATTGCTGCATGGGAGTTCCACTTGTCATAATGGTGCAATATATATCAAGACACTGACTTGGCACTACTTGGTTCAGGTATCAATGGTAGTTCAGAGGTCTCTAGGTAAGCATTCATATCTTTATTCTATTCTCTGATTTCTAGTGTGTCGAAAGGTAAGGTGTTGCTTTTCTTGCTCTCAGAATTGTGACCCTCCTTAATCCTTATCAATGACCACGAATTAGATAACCATTGAAGAGGACCACATTAGAAAGATGGGTGTCAGACTTGTGTCTTCAAAGTTAGCAGTGAGGAGGCCAATGGGTTCGGTAAGCCAGGGCAAATATGGGTAAGGAAACCAACAGGCCTTGTGATGCCCTTCTCAATAGTTCAACATCGAAAAATTGAAAGTTGATTGTATGATTTATAACAAAGATTGACAAGTATCAATTGATTCCTTTTAGACTGTGGTGGCTAAGTTGATGTGGACCTTATCCGTTTTACTTTCTTGTAACGAAACGGGTTCGTGGATGCTACGGGCCCAGGATCCAAATCGTTACAATATTGTATCAGAGCCACTCATCAACCGAAGTGTAGGAGCTAAGTGCTACATAGGCCAAAGTACTACATCGATGGGAGCCACCTTTTGAATCTGTGAGGGCCATAGGGCAAGTGCTACATTGATGGGAGCCACCTCTTGAACCTGTGGGGGCCACCTCTACCCCTGACGACGAGGACGTCGCCTCTGTAAGGGAGTAGATTGTGATGCCCCTCTCAATAGTCCCCATCGAAAAATTGGGAGTTAATTGTATGGTTTATAACCAATTAAGGAAGATTGACAAGTATCAATTGAATCCCTTTTGGGCTGTGGTGGCCCAAGTTAGTATGGACCTTGTCCATCTTCTTTCTTATAATGAAATGGACTCATGGGTGCTGCGGGCCCAGAGCCCATGTCGTTATAGGCCTCATAGAATAGAACCAACCTCGCTCAACATAGTTCAGAAAATAGTTTCATCCAGCTCTTAAATCTTAGGAAGTTTCGTCCAGTTTGCATGACCGAAGGTTCTCTACCACACTAGTGGTTGAGTTGCAGAGAGGGAATAATATTTTTGGAATTCATGGGAGGTTGATATGATAATCTTCATGGAAGCATACGATTAGAACAACACTACAACAGCATCCCATTAAGACTCAAGCCTAAATTACATGCATACATATATAAACATCAGATACAGCTTATGAATGCATTAGAATGGACTGCATATATATATATATATATATATATACATCAGATACAGCTCTTATGAAAGGATTAGAATGGACTCAGTTGGCTTCATGCCTTCAAATTATTCAATTAAGTGTTTCAGATTAGCTGTTTTTCAACAACTCATATTCTTTAGCATATATAACACGAATGATTAGATTTTAATCTGGTTTATTCATATTAATTATATAATGAAGTAGGCTGCCTTCAAATTATAGTGATTTAGATTAGCTGTCTTTTGATAATGCATATTTCATGGCATATTTAGCAGATATGTTAGTAGCTCATTGGATTACATTCATAATATAAAAATAAAATATGCTTTCTTGATCCACCTCAAAACAAGCTGTGGGTAACATGTAGCAATCGAAGGAATATGTCTGGTAATTGGAATGTCAACATCCTTTGGTAGCGGGGAGTGGAAGTCCTACAACTACTCTATATAGATTCTCACATGCCACACATTTGGAAAAGTCCAATGGGAGCTACATGCAATTGGATTCTATCCTTGTCAACCATATAACCATCGTTGAGACGCTGAGAAGCATTTATTCTGAATAAAGATAGGGGATCATCTTCCCTGTTTGCACTCAAAAGAGAGAGGGAGGGAGAGAGAGACTTTGAGAGGTCATTGCAAGAGAGCTGAAGGAGCTCAGGGCAACAACATGAGAGCTCTAAAGGCGACTCCTGGCAGAATTATACAGCGAAAGCTTGGGCTCGTGCCAATCATCAGGAGCTTGTTCATCACAAGCTTTTTCATTGCTTTGATCAAGTCTAGCCTAGATCCTCACTCTACCTGTATGTCTTATGGTACCTGAGTGTTTGTTTTTCAAGAACTTTGAGATTGACCTTTGTTTTTTTATTTTCCTTTTTAAAGTTTCTGGAATAGATCCTTCAGGCTTGTGCATGTTCTTTGAATGCTAACGCTTCATACCATCCAATTAATAACTTGGCTTGTATCAAAGTTCTTCTAAGGTTTCTTTTGTTTCTTAGTAAATTTGCAGACATTGACGCCTGCTAGCATGAGGTTAAGAGTGGTTGAAGAAGATACTAATGTCTCCAGTCAGCCAGGTAAGTTCGATCTTTGTACTTAAATGCTGTGGATTTTCAAAAATGTTGGTCCAAATTCTAATGTCTAAATTGAATATGCTGTTCTTGATGAGAATCAAACAAAAATTATCTGTCATTCTTGACAACGATTGCTAAGCCTAATATAGAGCTGGCTGATTTGGTTTCAATGGGGGATAAGTTTTACATCCAAAAGCCCAAAAAATCGTGTGCGGCATAATCATTTTTATCTTCTGAATTTTTGGATCATTCATCCCTTCAAATTGTTCAGACGAATATCTAATCGACTTTTTATCTTTCAATTGAAGTGTAACCATAGTTTTGTGCTGGTCAGTAACATATTGCAACCCTTTTTTTAATCCAAGTTTGGGACTGATTATGTATAAACTTTATATCTTTCATTTATATTGTATACATGTAATAAATCTCAGTTTGTTCTGTAGAGGCATTTTATCAGAGAAGATTGGAAAGGAAAAGAAAAGGAAGATCTTTATTAGAAAAGATTAATAAAGGAAAAGGAAGATCCACTACCTCTTTGAAACTGAAACTGTTGACTTGCATGTAAAGCATACAAGGGAGAAGAACACCCCAGAGGGCATGTTAATCTTTTTTATGTGTGCTTGAAGTAAAAAATAGTGATGTCAATTGGGCTGTATCTAAACAAAGTCTATCAAAAGCAATAAATAGATCCATCAGGATGGTCTGACCAAACTCGGTGGTGAATTAGATGGCATTCCAATAGATTTTTTGTGGTAGTTGCTTCATTTTTTATTTTTATTTTTTGTTCCCCTTCCCTTGTCTATCATCATGAACATGAAAAAAGTAAAGGTCTACGGAAAAAATTAAAAAAGAAAAGTCAATGGGTTAACGTGGTCCATAAAATATGAAGGCCAGCGTCACTAACAGCCTAAACTGAGAGCAGAGATCATTCGTTATTATAATTATTATTATATTCCCTTAAGTGATTTATTTATTTGTTTGTTTCATATTATAAAGGAAAGAAACGGTGGCAAGGAAGATGCTAAAATAATTCATCTGCAAGGCATCTAGTCTTTCCACAGTAGGAGGCTTTAGACCTTTATATCCATCCTGCCGTCTCTAGCTAGTCCACCTCAATGTATAATGTTAAAATATATGATATCATATTAAGCATTTCCATGGCATCTTATTCATAAAATTTGATCGAACTATTAGATAGGCCTAGATTATCTTCAACCGGTTGGCTTAATTATTTTTCCTTTTCCTTTTCCTAGGTTTTCCATTTCTTTTTCAATGGTGCATTCATGCTAGCTTTGGAACCTCCTCAAAACTTCATTACAAGAAGAGATGCAGATAGGCCAGATCACTTGTCAAATTGATTTAACTGTTAGACTTAATTTACTTAAATATAATTACCTCCAGCCATTATTATTTAATGGTGGTAAGGAATCTGATCTTCCTATGGACTGCACGGGAGATCTTCCTTCCTTAACGATATCGATTGATCTTCTTGATCTTCCTCTTCCTCTCGATGGATCGGTCTTCTAATCAATGAGCTCTCGCATCCAGATGGTGTATGCCTTCATGATTGCTCTTGATCAGGGACTCATTTCCAATGCCTCCACTTTTAGGTTTCTCTCTATAGAACCTTAAGATCTCTCTCGAGGACGAACCTTGATCTCTCTCGAGAACCTTGTTCTGAAACTATAGGATCTCTCTTGAGAGAACCGTATTCAGAAACCTTAGGATCTCTCTTGAGAGAATAGTGTTCTGAACCCTTAGAGAACCCTTCGTAATGAAACCTTAGGATGGTTCCTATTTTATACCCTTTTCCTTCAACGCTTGCCCCATCAAGCGAGCGCTTAGGAATTAAGGGAGGAAGCGGGCGCTCAGGAATTAAGGGAGGAAGCGAGCGCTTAGGAATTAAGAGAGGGGGCTGTTATCACTTTAATGGGGGATACGTTGATTTAATAAATTAGGACCATTAATTAGATATGTTACTACATTCTCCCACTTGGTCCGTATATTTTATCAACACTGAACAAGAAACTAAATACATGAATCATAGCGATAGGTCCTCTATAATTGAGTATTATCTTCTATGTATTACAATGCATTCAATTTCTTTATCACCATTCCAAATGTGACAACATAACATAATGAATAAACCATATGTTTATTCTGAGTCCAAAAGAAAAGTTTGTCATTTCTCAAAAGTCATATAACGTGTACACCTGAATGAGAAATAAACAAACGCTTGAAATAAGAGTTTCATTGTACAAATTGTTATCAATACAATTATATCATGGGACCAACTCCCATTCTTATCACATGATCCTTAAACTTCTTAATTGGCATGCCTTTAGTTAAAGGATCAGCTATCATCAATTCAGTGCTAACGTGTTCTATGACCACTTTATTCTCTTTAACACGTTCTCTTATGGCTAAATACTTAATGTCGATATGTTTACTTCGACTACCACTCTTATGGTTTTTAGCCAAAAATACAGCAGCTGAATTGTCACAGTACAATTTAATTGGCCTAGTAATGGAGTCAACAATTCTAAGCCCTGAGATGAAACTCTTCAACCATACACCTTGCGATGNCCCGGTCCAAGTTATTCTTTCAAAATCTAAAGCTTACTCTACTTTATGAATGCAATCATCTCTACAATTATCAGACCAATGGCCACTGGTAAAGAAAATATAACCAGATGAAAACCATCACAGAACTGTTAAAAAGAATAGGCCTCACATAGAATGAGCAAGACCAGAGTCCTGATCAGTCTAGAGGTAAGCCTTGTCCACTTCAACCGCATATCTGAACTCTGGTACAAATTCTTTGTACTCCAATCTCCTCGCTCCTCATGTGACTAATCCAATGCTTAAAACTAACCAAATTTTTTTGTGTTTTGTTTGTAAAGCACTTAGCAAGCACTGCTGATTTTGATCTCTCAAATTGCAGTGGCATCATCAATCGTTTAGTAACTCATTTGTTGACTAAGCCTGCAGGAAACTTGATTCCAGAGAGCAAAATGCTCTGTGATTTCTCTCACAGAAGAGCAGATACTTGTGTCATGCATGGTGATATTAGGGTGGTTGGATACTCCTCCTCCATCATCATATCTGGTGCCCTTGAGACAAACACTTCAACAGAAAACATATGGAAGATTAGACCGTATTCCAGGAAATGGGAACCACCAGTGATGGAACAAATCAAGGAACTGACCCTCAAAGCATCCGCAAAGCCCGAAGAAACCCCTGTGTGCGCTGTGAACCACACCGTCCCTGCCGTTGTCTTCTCCACTGGAGGATTCTTAGGCAACTTCTTCCACGACTTCGCCGATGTTTTGATCCCCCTCTTTATAACTTCGCGCCAATACCATGGACAAGTTCAATTTCTCGTGACCAACGTCAATTCTCGCTGGCTCAACAAGTACCAGGCGATGCTGAAGCAGCTCTCTCGGTACGATATCATCAACTTAGACCGAGACAGAAGGGTGCATTGCTACCAGAAAGCTCGAGTTGGTCTCATAAGCCACAAAGAAATGACCATTGATCCCTCCAAGTCTCCAAACGGCTACTCCATGAATGACTTCAGAGATTTCTTGAGGACATGCTTCTCACTGAAGAGTAAGTCAGTAAAGATTGGCAATAAGAAGCCAAGAATCTTGCTGATGTACCGGAAGGGATCGCGATCGATCACGAATAAAAGAGAAGTGGTTTCAATGGCTCGAAACTTGGGTTACAGAGTGGTGCTGGCAGGGCCGGAGGAGACGAAGAACTTGTCACGGTTTGCACGCATTGTCAACTCCTGTGATGTGATGATGGGTGTCCATGGTGCTGGTCTGACTAACATGGTCTTCCTACCAGCGAATGCAACTTTGATCCAAATAATCCCATGGGGTGGGCTTAAGTATGCATGCAGACATGACTTTGGGGATCCTGCACCGTATATGGGAATAAGATATCTGGAATATGAGATAAAAGAAGAGGAGAGCTCCCTCATAGGGCGGTATCCAAGAGATCATCCAGTCTTCACTGATCCGGCTTCTATCCACAGGCAGGGCTGGAACAAGCTTTGGTCTGTGTTTCTCAACAAACAGAAGGTAAAGCTGGATGTCATGAGGTTCAAGGGTGTATTGAAGAAGCCCTTCAGTATCTTCATTAGTTTTCTTTGAGGTTCTTTAAAAATAATATTAAAAAAACACTTTAGTAATTGGATTTGTTCGTGGCTAAATAGAAAGAATCAATCGATTATTTATTTGCATTTTGAAAATCTGTGAAGAAGAAAAGGATATGTGAGTGGTTGTCCAAGAATTATGGTGATATCATTTTGTTTCAATGGTACAAATGCTTCACAGGGATTCAGGAGAGATTAATCGACTCTTTATAACTCAAGGTTATTTTTAGGATCAATTTATTCTTCACTGACTCGTTTTTTCAATGGGCTCTGCTGCTGATTAGAGTCTAATCTGGTTAGATTCTGTACCAATAAACTGCGGAAGCTGCCTTCAAATTAGCAATTGGATTGGCTATCTTTCTTTATCTGAATGAAAGATTGCCTGTCCTTTGGTAACATATATTTTTTAGTATATTCCAAGGATGACCAGTATAAATATTGGATTATGATGATGCCCAATCGCTGGTTCTGAACGTCGGGAACGGACTGATTCTCGAACCTTCGCTTCACCAGGTTGCCTACAAAGAAGTCCCAGGATCGGAGAGGATTTTTCGGTGGGACCCTCCGATGCCAAGTTAGCAATTGAGATCACAGCAGAAGGGGAGCTCGAATGAGCTCTTTTAGATGAAAAAGATGTTCCCGGAGAGGAGGGATTCCTCTCTGGGCCTTAGGATAGCGATTTTTGGGGGTTATTGCGCATACATGTTTATTGAGTGGATTCATCTTTTTATAGGGATTGACCCTGGCATGATCACGTGGGATTCCGTGAAGAAGGAATGTCTGCGGAGTTCTTGGGAGTTGCATGAATCTGCGCTGGTTGGTTGGTCCTGTCCCATCGGAAAGGGAGAAAACGGCAGCTGGTGGGCTAAGTCCATCAGTCAGTGGGGCTGTTGGGTAGTTGGTCCAGTCCCATCAGCAGCGTGGCCAGTGGTAGTTGGATCTGGTGTTGTCAGGCGGCGCGGGTCAGAGAGGTAGCGTCCCGAGCTACCAGGTCATGTTGGGGCAGATTTGGAGGACACCGGAAAGTCTCGACTCTCCTGAGGGAGCCGAGGCTTACCTGGGTCGGCCAGGGATGGCCGGGCCAACCTTGCCGACCAGGACGTGCCGGGGCGGGGCCGACCAGGAATGGTCGGGGCCAGCTCAGCGGGCTTGGAGATGCGGGGCCGAGAAGGGCCGGCCAGGAATGGTTGGGGCCGACTCGGCGGGCTTGAAGATGCCGGGGCCGAGAAGGGCCGGCCAGGAATGGTCGGGGCCGACTCGGCGGTCTTGGAGACCCGGGGCCGAGACGGGCCGGCCAGGAATGGTCGGGGCCGACTCGGCGGTCTTGGAGACGCCGGGGCTGAGACGGGCCGATCAGGAATGGTCGGGGCCGACTCGGCGGGCTTGGAGATGCCGGGCCGAGAAGGCCGGCCAGGAATGGTCGGGCCGACTCGGCGGGCTTGAAAACGCCGGGGCCGAGAGGGGCCGGCCAGGAATGGTCGGGGCCGACTCGGCGGGCTTGGAGATGCCGAGACCGAGAAGGGCCTGCCAGGAATGGTCGGGGCCGACTCTGCGGTCTTGGAGATGCTGGGGCCGAGAAGGGCCGGCTAGGAATGGTCGGGGCTGACTCTGCGGTCTTGGAGATGCCGGGGCTGAGACGAGCCGGCCAAGAATGGTCGGGCCGACTCGGCGGTCTTGGAGATGTCGGGGCCGAGACGGGCCGGCCAGGAAAGGTCGGGGCCGACTCGGCAGTCTTGGAGACACCGGGGCCGAGAGGGGCTGGCCAGGAATGGTCGGGGCCGACTCAGCGGGCTTGGAGATGCCAAGGCCGAGAAGGGCCGGCCAGGAATAGTCGGGGCGACTCAGCGGTCTTGGAGATGCCGGGGCCGAGAAGGGCCGGCCAGGAATGGTCAGGGCCGACTCGCGGTCTTGGAGACGCCGGGGCCGAGACGGGCCGACCAGGAATGGTCGAGGCCAACTCAGCGGTCTTGGAGACGCCGGGACCGGCTCTGCGGGCTTGGAGAAGCCGGGGTCGAGAAGGGCCGGCCAGAAATGGTCGGGGCCGACTCGGCGGTCTTGGAGATGCCGGGGCCGAGAAGGGCCGGCCATGGAATGGTCGGGCCGACTCGGCGGTCTTAGAGATGCCGGAGCCGAGAAGGGCCGGCCAGGAATGGTTGGGAACGACTCGGCGGTCTTAGAGATGCCGGGGCCGAGAAGGGCCAACCAAGAATGGTCGGGGCCATCTCGACGGGCTTGGAGACGCCGGGGCGCACTAATGCTTTGGTTTTGTCGAAATTATCCTTGTAGCTACATTAGCCACTTCAGATGCCCCCCCGCCCCTGAGCGCTAAGGACCGCACGCCTGCAATCATTTGGACGAAAGGGGCACGAAAATTCAAAAAGAATGATTGCTTCCTTTAGTGCGCTTTAAATGGGTTGATGAGCTGGTGCTTTGTTTCGAGGCAGTGTTGCTTCGAATATCTCCCGTAATTATGCGTTAGGTGGTGATGACGTTGGCGTCGGACGCTTCGGAGAAGGAGCTCATTGGGTGATGGGAAAAAGGCAAGGACATCATTGCCGCTCTGTTTTCCGTGGCCCGCGATTGGCCGGGGATCATGTCTCCTGGAGCTGATCGAGGCGGCACGCCTCGGGTGCAAGCGATATTTTCGGCTGGCAGCCTGCAATGCAATGGACGCACGCCAGGTGGCGAGATCTCGGGCAGCCTCATCTGGAGACGGGGCTATAAAAACCTCTCAAGAGCCAATAGAAACTTTTACACTGCCATTACTTTCTTCTACTTTCTTCTTCCCTGAGTTCTTCTGCGACCTGAGTCTTTCCAACTCCCAGGTTAGTTCCATCCCCCTTTTTTTACCTATGGACCGCCGTGCCATTAGGGAGGGCAAGAGACCCGTAAAGGAGTCTTCCCAATCTAGTAGCGAAGACCAGGCCCTGTAGCTAGAAGTCGAATGCCTCAGTCGGTGGGCGGCGTCGTCATCCATGGTCAATCGGGGGCAATAGGACCTCCGACCACCTCCGGTCCTCCTATTAGGGCAGTCCCCTTGTCCTCTCATCGTCCGGCGCTTCCTCCGGCGGTGAGTTCTGATCCAGTGGGTCCAGCTGGGGTGGCTTCAACCATGACCTCTAAGGACGTAGAGGCCGTTAGAGCTAAATACCATGTCCCTGACTTCATTGGCCTGTCTGCGCCGGGGCCCGAAGACAGGGTGACCTTCGACCATCCAGGTCGGGTCGCTCTGTACGAAGAGTTCTTCTGGTATGGGCTGCGCCTTTCTTTCCACCCTTTTTTTCTTAATCTCTTAGATAGGTATAGGTTAGTGCCGGCACAGTTGACTCCGAACTCGATTCGGATCATCTGCGCCTTTGTAATCCTTTGCCATTTCGAGGGGGCCCGCCCAGGGCTATCTCTGTTCCGAACCTTCTATAAGCTCCACTGCCAAGGTGAGGGTGCCTAGTGGGCATTTACCGCCAGGCCGGGTAGAGCTTTTCCCTTAGGCCTCCCATCCAAAGTTAGGGGGTGGAAGCCTAGATTTCTTTTTGCCCATGTCGAGGGGGTTAGGGCCACTTGGAGGGAGCCCGATACTAGCTCCAACGAAGATTCCACCGTAGGGGATAGGGATAAGGAATTATTCACCCAACTGTCCAACTGTCAAATCCCCGGTTACAAGGAACTCCTGTCCAGGAGAACCTGGTAGAAACCGTGTTAGCCCCGGTGACGGGTGAGCTTGGCGCCTGAATTATCTGTCTGTCCTTCGATTTACTATATGCCATTACTGATGCTCGTTATTCTTTTCTGTGCAGCAATGAGGGTTTCCGCCAGCGACTTTGAGGCCGTTTTGAGGGAGAAAAGGCGGGCGACCGGAGAGTCATCCAGGCCAGTGAAGAAACTCCGGGGAAGGGAGCCGGCGAGGCCGGCCGCAGCCCCCACAGCCCCAACGCCCGCGGGGGAGCCGGCTAAGAAGAAGCCGGTTGTAGGAGCGGCCCGGAAGCTAGCGAGGGCCGAAATCGAAGAAGGGGAGATCCCGGCCACCACCGAGATGATGGTGGTGGTTTGGATGGAGAGGAGGAAGCTCCCGCCGCCACCGATGTGCCCGAGGCGGGGCAGGTTACTGTTGCTGTTGGCCCTCCGGCTGCTGTAGAGCCGGAGAGAGAAGGTGCTCCCCAACCGCCAGCAAGGGGGAGCGGGTCGCTAGGGAGGCCCGGAATGGGGCGGAGGCAACCGAGAAGCAAAGGGGTGAGTCGGGGAGCTCATCCCGCCAATCGGCCCGGCACCCGGCCCGCCCCAAGCCGAAGGCCCGCAGGTGGGGCAGACGAGGCTGGTTTCCTCGGTCGGCACAATGGCGGATGCCGCGTAGGCCTTCTGCCTCCTATCGGGAGTCCGAACTGCCGAGTTCGAAGGGGAGATGCGGGGAATGAGTCACTCCGCACTCCTAGATATGGTCATGGTCTCTATTGTCCAGGTAAATTTTGAATACTTCTCATTTTTCCCATATTTCTTCTTCCTCTTGTAGCTGACACACTTCCTCTGCTACAGCTGGTCAATGGAGCATTGGGCCTCAGCGAGCGCTGGCCCATTCTTCCAACGCAATAACCAAGGCCTTGGCGCGGGCCGATAGATATAAGAAGGAGAGTATGGCGCAGGCCGAAAGCCTTGCTCGCCTTCACCAAGAAACCTCAGCCCGCGAGGAGAGCTGGGCCGGTCGCCTGAGAGAGATGGAGGGTCGGACTGAAGCTGAGAGCGGCCGGGCCTTCGCAGCCGAGGCCAAAATGGAGTTGGCCTTAGAGAGATTGAAGGCCGCCGCAGCGCAGAACGAGGAGTTGACTCGGCGGCTTCAACACGCCGAGGAGGAGACTCATATTGCGGCAGAGAGGGCGGCCGCCGCGGAGAAGGCGGCAGCGGAGGCAGGCTCGGAGAAGGCTGGGGTGGTGGCCCGCGCTGATGAGACCAGCGCTCACGCCGAAGAGGCCGAGAGCAAGGCCCGGGAGGTCGAGGCTAGAGCACAGCAGGCCGAAGCCAAGGCGGGGCAGGCCGTCTCCAATTATAAGGCCTCACCGGAGTTCAAGCAGGAAGTCATCGAGGCCAGCCTTGACGCTTACGTTCAGGGCTTTGAGATGTGCAAGGTCAAAGTATCCGCGGTCCTCAAGATCGAAACTGCTGAACTTGAAAATATCTGACTTGGGGAGTCTGACGAGGAGCCCGTGGAGAAACAGGATGAAGGGAAGCCCGACCCCGGCGAGCCTTGAATTATTTTTCTTTGCTTTATTGTGTATAACCGGCCTCGGGCCCAATTTTGTACCTTTCTTCAGTAGTTATTGAAAAATACTTTTTCTCCTAATTTCTTTGTGTTTTGATCCATCCGGTCTTTCTTCTTCTGAGAAAAATGCCCTATTGTGCTTTATTTCTTGTGGCCAAATCGTATATGCTGACGATGTCATAGCCGAGTATAGTATCTTCTGAAATGTTCCGCGACTCCGGACTTAGCCAATATTTGAATGTGTCTCTAAGATGTAGGCTGGCCGTATGAACGGTCACTTAAGATGTTTCGTGCTATCGTGGACTATTTGCAAGAAGGCTCATTTACGTATGAATCTTCCAAAAGCTTGGAAAGATCCCCGGGCGACTCGACGCCAAGCCTATTTTGGAGGCGTTTGGATTGACCAAGATGGATGGGGCTGATTCTGCTGTCGTGAGGGGTTTGCGTGTTACCTGAAGGGCGACTACCGGGCATGGGACTATTAGGGTCTTAACGACTCGGAGGCACCGCCGTGCCGGGGCCAAATGGTGTCCCATTAGCCGCGATGCTAGTGAGCTCCTTTTGAACCGCTTCAGGGGTTTGTGTGCCGCCTGAAGGGTAACTCGACCGGGTACGGAGCTGCTAGGGTCTTAACCAACTCGGAGACACCACCATACCGGGGCCGAGTGGTGTCCCGTTAGCCGCGATGCCGGTGAGCTCCTTTTGAACCGCTTCAGGGGTTTGTGTGCCGCCTAAAGGATGACTCGACCGGGTATGGAGCTGCTAGGGTCTTAACCGACTTGGGGGTACCGCCGTGCCGGGCCGAATGGTGTCCCGTTAGCTGCGATGAGGTGAGCTCCTTTTGAACCGCTTCAGAGGTTTGTGTGCCGCCTGAAGGACGACTCGACCGGGTACGGAACTGCTAGGGTCTTAACCGACTCGAAGGCACCGCCGTGCTGGGGCCGAATGGTGTCCCGTTAGCCGCAATGCCGACGAGCTCCTTTTGAACCGCTTCAGGGGTTTGTGTGCCGCCTGAAGGGCGACTCGACAGGGTACGGAGCTGCTAGGGTCTTAACCGACTCGGGGGCACCGCCATGCCGGGGCCGAGTGGTGTCCCATTAGCCGCGATGCCGGTGAGCTTCTTTTGAACCGCTTCAGGGGTTTGTGTGCTGCCTGAAGGGTGACTCGACCGGGTACGGAGCTGCTAGGGTCTTAACCAACTTAGAGGCACCGCCATGCTGGGGCCGAGTGATGTCCCGTTAGCCGCGATGCCGGCGAGCTCGTTTTGAACCACTTCAGGGGTTTGTGTGCTGCCTGAAGGGTGACTCGACTGGGTACGAAGCTGCTAGGGTCTTAACCGACTCAGGGGCACAGCCATGCCGGGGCCGAGTGGTGTCCCGTTAGCTGCGATGCTGGTGAGCTCCTTTTGAACCGCTTCAGGGTTTGTATGCCACCTGAAGGGTGACTCGACTGGGTACGGAGCTGCTAGGGTCTTAACCGACTCGGGGCACCACCATGCCGGAGTCGAGTGGTGTCCCGTTAGCCGCGATGCCGACGAGCTCCTTTTGAACCGCTTCAGGGGTTTGTGTGCCGCCTGAAGGGCGACTCGACTGGGTACGGAGCTGCTAGGGTCTTAACCGACTCGGGGCACTGCCATGCCGGGGCCGAGTGGTGTCCCATTAGCGCGATGCCGATGAGCTCCTTTTGAACACTTCAGGGGTTTGTGTGCCGCCTGAAGGGTGACTCGATCGGGTACGGAGCTGCTAGGGTCTTAACCGACTCGGGGGGCACCGCCATGCCGGGGCCGAGTGTGTCCCGTTAGCCGCGATGCTAGTGAGCTCCTTTTGAACCGCTTCAGGGGTTTGTGTGCCACCTGAAGGGCGACTCGACCGGGTATGGAGCTGCTAGGGTCTTAACCGACTCGGGGGCACTGCCATGCCGGGGCCGAGTGGTGTCCGTTAGCCGCGATGCCGGCGAGCTCCTTTTGAACCGCTTCAGGGGTTTGTGTGCCGCCTGAAGGGCGACTCAACTGGGTACGAGCTGCTAGGGTCTTAACCGACTCGGGGGCACTGCCGTGCCGGGGCCGAGTGGTGTCCCGTTAGCTGCGATGCCGCGAGCTCCTTTTGAGAGACTTGGTCCTTGGATGCAAGGGAGAGTAGGCTGTTGCGTCATAAGGGACCTCCTTTATTGCTTGCCCTAGGGGAATACATCATTGATAATATGGCGAAGGTTGTCCGCATTCCAGGTACGTGGAATGGGTTGCCGTCGAGCTCTTCTAGTTTGTATGCCCCCGGTGGAGTATCTCGGTGATGCGATAAGGACCCTCCCAGTTGGGGGATAGTTTGCCCCCCTCTGTAGGCTTTGAAACCTCAGCTTTTCTCAAAACCAAGTCTCGCGGCAAAAAACCTTAAGACGAACTCGAGCATTGTAGTACTGGCCGCTCGCTGACGAAAAGTCACCATGCGCAGCCTCGCCGATCATGCGCCTCGTCGATGAAATCCAAATTAGCCGAATCAGCGTGGAGTTGTTTTCCTCGCTGAAGGACTCCACGCTGGACTGGGTAATCCGATCTCGACAGGAATGACGGCTTCGGATCCGAAGGCAAGACTGAAGGGAGTCTCGCCCGTTGGGCTCTGGGGGTCGTGTGATAGGCCCATATCACGCTGGGAGCTCCTCCACCCATCGACCTTTAGACCCGTCTAACCGGGTTCTGAGTCCTCTAAGGATAGTGTGTTTCATAACCTCGGCCTCCCCGTTGGTTTGGGGGTGGCCGACAGAGGTGAATCGGTGATGAATGCCTAGCTCGTCACAGAAGAATTTGAATGCTTCGTTGTTGAATTGGTGGCCGTTGTCCGTGACGAGGGTGTGAGGCAGGCCAAAACGGCATATGATGACTTCCAAAAGAAAGCTTTGACTTTGCTTTCAGTGATCTTGGCTAGCGCCTCGACCTCGACCCATTTGTGAAGTAGTCAATGGCGACTAGCAAAAACCTCCGTTGCCCGAAGCTGGGGGGAATGGCCCGAGAATGTCCATTCCCCACTGAGCGAAAGGCCATGGGCCGAGAGCGGGTTCAGCGGGGTAGATGGTTGATGTTGGATGTGTGCATGGCGCTGGCAACCATCGCATTTCTGAACTAATTTAGCCGCATCCTCCCTCATAGTGAGCCAGAAATATCCCTGATGGAGGGCCTTTTGGGCTAAGGATCTGCCCCCCAGATGGTTTCCACAGATGCCCTCATGAATTTCTCTGAGGATGTAGTCGGCAGGTCCCACGCACTTGAGCAGGGGATAGGAGAATGACCTTCTGTATAGACGCCCATCAAGGAGGATGAATTTGGAGGCTCTCCACTTGAGCAACCTGGCTTCGTTGCGGTCATCAGGGAGTGTGCCGTCAGTGAGATAACGGACGTAGGCGTCCATCCATGTGGGCTCTTGGGTGAGCGGGAGGATTTCCTGCTATCCTCTATACTGGGTCTCTCCAAATATTCAATGTAAGCATCCCTTGCTATTCCGTCGGCAGAGGTGGCCAGACGAGAAAGGATGTCGGCCTTGGCATTTTGCTCCGTGGAATATAACTGATATTGAAATAAGCTAGCGGGGAGGTCAGGAGCCGAACCTTGCCCAAGTACTGAGTCATAACGGGGTCACGCGCCTCGTATTCCCCATTGATTTGCCCGGAGATGAGTTGCGAGTCCGTGAAAGCTCTGAGATGCCTTATTCCAACTCCTGGGCTAGCCTTAACCCGGCCAGCAGGGCCTCGTACTCAGCTTGATTGTTGGTGGCTTCGAATAGAAACGCAGGGCACATTCTGTCCTCTCTCCGCCTGGTGGCAAGAATGAGGCCGGCGCGCTTCCTTGAGAGTTTGATGCGCCGTCCACATGAAGGATCCAAGTTTCCCCATCTCTGCCTGGCTTGGGCTCGCGCTATTCCTTGGTAACCTCTTCAGTCATCTCCTCTGCCAGGTGCATTCAACTAGGAAGTCAGCCAAAACTTGGGACTTCAGAGCCGATCGAGCCTAGAAAGAGAGGTCGAACTCTCCCAGCTTGATGGCCCACTTGGCGAGTCGGCCTGAGGTATCTGGACGAGCCAGGATGGCTCGCAGGGGTTGATCCGTGAGCACCACAATAGGATAGGCTTGAAAATACGGGCGGAGATGCCGAGCAAAGACTATCAGGGCAAGATAACCTTTTCCGTTTTGGAGTACCTGACTTCTGCGTCATGGAGGACCTTACTCGTATAGTAGACAGGCCTTTGAGTTCCATCAGCGTCAAGACACACCAAAACTGAACTAACAGCTTCCGAAGAAGTGGCTAAGTAGAGGAAAAGACTTTTCCCGTCTCTTGGCTTGGATAGGAGCGGTGGAGAAGACAGAAACGCCTTCAACCCATCGAAGGCTC
>UESW01003828.1:64935-131671 GCA_900491605.1 Calamus simplicifolius
TGCGGTCATCAGGGAGTGTGCCGTCAGTGAGATAACGGACGTAGGCGTCCATCCATGTGGGCTCTTGGGTGAGCGGGAGGATTTCCTTGCTATCCTCTATACTGGGTCTCTCCAAATATTCAGTGTAAGCATCCCTTGCTATTCCGTCGGCAGAGGTGGCCAGACGAGAAAGGATGTCGCCTTGGCATTTTGCTCCGTGGAATATAACTGATATTGAAATAAGCTAGCGGGGAGGTCAGGAGCCGAACCTTGCCCAAGTACTGAGTCATAACGGGGTCACGCGCCTCGTATTCCCCATTGATTTGCCCGGAGATGAGTTGCGAGTCCGTGAAAGCTCTGAGATGCCTTATTCCCAACTCCTGGGCTAGCCTCAACCCGGCCAGCAGGGCCTCGTACTCAGCTTGATTGTTGGTGGCTTCGAATAGAAACGTAGGGCACATTCTGTCCTCTCTCCGCCTGGTTTGGCAAGAATGAGGCCGGCGCGCTTCCTTGAGAGTTTGATGCGCCGTCCACATGAAGGATCCAAGTTTCCCCATCTCTGCCTGGCTTGGGCTCGCGCTATTCCTTGGTAACCTCTTCAGTCATCTCCTCTGCCAGGTGCATTCAACTAGGAAGTCAGCCAAAACTTGGGACTTCAGAGCCGATCGAGCCTAGAAAGAGAGGTCGAACTCTCCCAGCTTGATGGCCCACTTGGCGAGTCGGCCTGAGGTATCTGGACGAGCCAGGATGGCTCGCAGGGGTTGATCCGTGAGCACCACAATAGGATAGGCTTGAAAATACGGGCGGAGATGCCGAGCAAAGACTATCAGGGCAAGATAACCTTTTCCGTTTTGGAGTACCTGACTTCTGCGTCATGGAGGACCTTACTAGTAGACAGGCCTTTGAGTTCCATCAGCGTCAGACACACCAAAACTGAACTAACAGCTTCCGAAGAAGTGGCTAAGTAGAGGAAAAGACTTTTCCCGTCTCTTGGCTTGGATAGGAGCGGTGGAGAAGACAGAAACGCCTTCAACCCATCGAAGGCTCTCTGGCAATCGTTTGTCCACTCGAAGCTATTCACCTTCCGCAAGGCCTTGAAGAAGGGCAAGCATCTCTCGGCCGATTTGGAGAGGAAACGACTTAGAGCCGCTATCCTTCTGGTTAATCGCTGCACTTCCTTCTTTCTAGATGGTGGCCTCATGTCGAGTATGGCGCTGAACTTCTCTGGGTTTGCCTCGATCCCCCCTGTGTCACTATGAAACCCAGGAACTTGCCTGCCGTGACCCTAAAAGCACACTTCTTGGGGTTCAGCTTAACTTGGAAGCGACGGAGGTTGTTGAAGGTCTCCTCTAAGTCGGAGACATGATCAGAGGCGCGGGTGCTCTTTGTTAGCATGTCACTTCCATATTCCGGCCTAGCTGGTCATGGAACACTCTGTTCATCAATCTTTGGTAAGTTGCCCCCGCGTTCTTGAGGCCAAAAGGCATCACTTTGTAGCAATAAATGCCCTTTTCCGTCACAAAGGAGGTGTGCTCTTCATCGTTGGGTCCATCCTTATCTGATTATATCCTGAGAAGGCATCCATGAAGCTGAGGAGTTTGTGCTCGGAGGTGGAATCCACCAGCTGATCAATTCTTGGCAGGGGAAAGTTGTCTTTTGGACATGCCTTGTTGAGGTCGGTGAAGTCTATGCAAATCCTCCAGCTCCCATTTGCCTTACGCACCATGACCACATTGGCCAGCCAACTAGGGTAGTGTGCCTCCCGGATGTGGCCGGCACTGAGTAGCTTGTTGACTTCCTCGTCAATAGCCTTTTGTCGATCAGAAGCAAAGCTTCTCTTCTTTTAGCGGATTGAACGGTGCCGCGGGTCAATGTTGAGCTTATGGGCGATCACTTCCGAAGGGATGCCAGGCATATCAGATGCTGACCAAGCGAAAATGTCTGAATTAGCCCACAAAAAGGCTAAGAGATGCTCCCGGTCTTCTGGGGGAAGGAGTCCGCTGACACGAACGGTCCTTGCCGGGTCATCTCCCAGAGGGAAGGTTAAAATATGTTCAGCTGGTTCCCCTCCCTTATTAGAGTCTCTGGGGTCAGATGCTTCAAAAGCTGGTTCAGCTTCCAGAGGACTTGATGCCGCATGATAACATGGCAGGATTGGGCTGACCTCACCGCGCATCTCTCCGACTCCTTCACTAGTGGGGAACTGCACCAGTAAATGCCGCATGGAAATAACTGCACCCAAAAGGTTTAAACCTGGACGCCCGAGAATGGCATTATACGCCAAGGGAACCCTCACAACCAGGAATTTCATAATCACTGTGCTTTGGCATGGTGGCGTTCCGGCTGTCACATGCAAAGGTATTTCACCTTCAACCCTTACGGAGTCTCCAGTAAAACTGATCAAAGGGGTCGCCACAGGCTGAAGGGAGTCCAAAGATAATCCCATCCGAACAAAAGCGTCGTAGGTAAGGATGTTAGCTGAGCTGCCACTATCAACTAATATCCTCTTTACAGGGTGCTTGGCGATCATCATAAAGACGACGACGCCTTCATTGTTTACATTTTCTACGACAGCAGGCCCCCCTGGAATTACATTACTCGGTGCCTCCTTCCCCCTCGGCCGCTTAGATGCGGAGGCTGACCCCCAGGACACCATTTCGATCGTCCGCTCTGTGGGGGTGTTGTCGACCGAGGCCTGAACAGGCGGAGGCCCCATGAGGGTCGGCAGCGCCTGCTACGCCCTCTGAACATACTTGCCGAGGTAGCCCCGCTGAATGAGCTCCTCGATGGCCCGCTTCAAGCTGTAGCAGCTGTCAATCATGGCCATAGTCCTGGTGGAATCGGAAGTAGCAACTTTTGTCGCGGGGAGGACCTTTCTTCATGGGAGGAGGGCGCTGGAGGTAAGGCTCACCTTCGATCTCCATCAGAATGTGAGATCGAGGGGCGAGAAGAGGTGTGAGCTTGCTCTCATCGGGGATAGGGCTTCTACGCCTGTTATCGGATTAGCGAGGTGGCTCAACTCACCGGTGTCGAGGGGGCCCGCTTGGCTCAGGGCGAGCGGGCTTGTGGCTGGAGCTCCTTGAAGATTCTTGGCGGGTGAAGTCGGCTTCATCCGCACGGATGTACTTTTGAGCCCAGAGAAAGAGGTCGGAATAAGAGCTCGGGGGCTTCTTATCCAAAGAAAATGTGAAGCGGGACGGGAGGAGTCCCCGCTTCAATGCCAACGTTGCTACCGCATCGTCGAGATGGTAGACCTCGAGGGCGGCAGCCTTGAACCGGGACACAAAGTCCCGCAGCGACTCTCCTCCTTTTGGCGCACAGAGAAGAGGCTGTCCGCTACCTTCGGAATTCGTCGGCAGGCGTCGAAATGCATCAGAAAAGCCTTCTCCAGTTCTCGAAAGGAATCGATGCTGTGAGGGGACAAGCGCGAGTGCCACGCGCGAGCGGCCTTCCGCAGAGTGGTAGGAAAGGCCTTGCAGAAAAGGGCGTCTGAAGCGCCTTGGACCTGCATCATTGCTTTATAACTCTTGAGATGGTCGAAAGGATCTGTCGTACCATTGTACGGGTCCACCTGGGGGAAGCAAAACCTAGTGGGGACAGGCTCCTCTAATATCCGGCGGGTGTAAGGAGGACGGGTGTCAAACTCTTCCTTTGGTTGATGATTGATTTTCCTGGCGAGCTCGTCCAACCGCCTGTTGTACTCCTCCAGGCGCTCTTCCGCCTGTCGGCTGATTGTTGGGGCCCTTTGAGATGGCTCGGAGGAGGAAGAAGAAGAAGACGAAGAAGGAGACGGAAGTCGGGACTTTCGCTTTGGCTCCTCCTAATGACGCGGCCCAGGAGGGAATTTGCTGGGGCCACGATCCTAGGGGAAGTCGGGCGACGACCGGCCTCCCGCCGACCGGCCTCCCACCGTGGAGAACCTCCCCTCGCCGACTGCTGACTGGCGGGGGAAGCAGTTTGGTGCTGGGTGGCCACGGACTGCTACTGCTGGAGCCTGTGGACCATAGCAGTGAGAGTTTGGACTTACTGGGAGAGGGTCGCCAGTTGCTCCGCCGTTTGGACGGCTGCATTCCGTGGTGGGCAGGTGACTGGAGGATCGGCAGCAGGGGGGTTGGCCTCCTGTTGCCTAACTGGCAGGGGAAGCCCTGCTGGACAGCTGATGGAAGCATCCTGAGCTCGTGTCACCACCATGGCTTTGAAGAGAGAAGAGAGGGGGGGAGTAGAGTTTGGCCAGATGTAGCACAGGGAAGCCCTGAGATACTTGCTACGTTCTACACCAACTTTTACCCCTTCCTGGCGCGCCAATCTGATGACGCCCAATCGCTGGTCCTGAACGTCGGGAACGGATTGATTCTCGAACCTTCGCTTCACCAGGTTGCCTGCAAAGAAGTCCCAGGACCGAAGAGGATTATCTGGTGGGACCCTCCGACGCCCAAGTTAGCAATTAAGGTCACAGTAGAAGGGGAGCTCGAATGAGCTCTTTTTAGATGAAAAAGATGTTCCCAGGGAGGAGGGATTCCTCTCTGGGCCTTAGGATAGCGATTTTTGGGGGTTATTGCGCATACATGTTTATTGAGTGGATTCACCTTTTTATAGGGATTGACCCTGGCATGATCACATGGGATTCCGTGAAGAAGGAATGTCCGCGGAGTTCTTGGGAGTTGCATGAATCTGCGCTGGTTGGTTGGTCCTGTCCCATCGGAAAGGGAGAAAACGGCGGTTGGTGGGCTAAGTCCCATCAGTCAGTGGGGTTGTTGGGTAGTTGGGCCAGTCCTATCAGCAGCGTGGCCAGTGGGTAGTTGGATCTGGCGTTGTCAGGCGGCGCGGGCCAGAGAGGTAGCGTCCCGAGCTACCAGGGTCGTGTTGGGGCAGATTTGGAGGAAACCGGAAAGTCTCGACTCTCCTGAGGGAGCCTAGGCTTACCTGGGTCGGTCAGGGGTGGCCGGGGCCAACCTTGCCGACCAAGACGTGCCGGGGCGGGGCCGACCAGGAATGGTCGGGGCCGGCTCGGCGGGCTTGGAGATGCCGGGGCCGAGAAGGGCTGGCCAGGAATGGTTGGGGCCGACTCGACGGGCTTGGAGATGCCTGGGCCGAGAAGGGCCGGCCACGAATGGTCGGGGCCGACTCGGCGGTCTTGGAGACGCCGGGGCCGAGACGGGCCGGCCAGGAATGGTCGGGGCCGACTCGGCGGTCTTGGAGACGCCGGGGTTGAGACGGGCCGACCAGGAATGGTCGGGGCTGAGACGGGCCGACCAGGAATGGTCGGGGCCGACTCGGTAGGCTTGGAGATGCCGGGCCGAGAAGGGCCGGCCAGAAATGGTCGAGGCCGACTCGGCGGGCTTGGAGATGCCGGGGCCAAGAGGGGCCGGCCAGGAATGGTCGGGGCCGACTCGGCGGGCTTGGAGATGCCTAGGCCGAGAAGGGCTGGCCAGGAATGATCGGGGCCGACTCGGCGGTCTTGGAGATGCCGGGGCCGAGACGGGCCGGCCAGGAATGGTCGGGGCCGACTCGGCGGTCTTTGAGACGCCGGGGTCGGGAGGGGCTGGCCAAGAATGGTCGGGACTGACTCGGCGGGCTTAGAGATGCCGGGGCCGACTCGACGGTCTTAGAGATGCCGGGGCCGAGAAGGGCCGGCCAGGAATGGTCGGGGCCGACTTGATGGTCTTGAAGATACTGGGGCCGAGAAGGGCCGGACAGGAATGGTCGGGGCCGTCTCGGCGGGCTTGAAGACGTTGGGGCGCACTAATGCTTTGGTTTTATCAAAATTACCCTTATGACTACATTAGCCACATTAGTTTTCATTACTGCATTAGAAAAATTACCTAACAAGAACCCAGGGGGTTTGATTGAATCGCTCCACTGCTCATGGTGGTACTGAAGAAATGCAGGGATGCAAGCAAGATAAGTTGAATTGAGAATGGACACGGCCCAAATCTAAATACTATTTAAATCAGATCAAAAAAATTAAATCTAAATATAATTCTATTCTCTTTAGATTGGATTGGATAAATTTAATATTGGTTTTATCAATCCATTGAAATTTTCTGATCAAACAGGTCAAAAAATAATCCAAATAAACGTTATGATAAAAAAAATTATATTGTTTATCTAATTATATCATAAGCGTATCATGCAATAAAATAGTAGCAAGCATCATGGAAATATTAGAAAATCATATTCCATATGGTTACAAAACAATAGCATAAATTGTCAATAAATATCAAAATAAAGATTAATATTTCTCATATCGAAGGAGAGTCTTGAAATATACAATATAGTAGCTTTGGAACAGTTAATTTTGATTGAGATTGGATCAAAATATGACTATCAAAACCCAGCCAACCCAATTCACCTGCGGTTCTAAAGGAAGGTAAGAGAGAAATTGAGCCTCCTAAATGAAATATCACTAGAATTCTAAATTCATTCAGGCTCGGCTTGCCACATATATTATATTTAGTCCGCGGTAATTCCGTATCTTGACGTGGCAAGTTGGCAACTGCCTATTGGTTGGGCTACCATGAATCCTTCGACTAGAATGGCCCCCATTGGGCCACAATCTTTTGAGCACCACACAACTAGGAACAAAGAGAGGCCACGAAGACCGCCACGCGTGAAGGAGAAAACGACCGGCATAGCACCAGGGAACCAATGAGAGGGAGCCCCTTATCCGATCCTCTTATCCAAGCCCCAAATAATACGTCCTCTCCCTCGCAACAAGCCTTCAGATATATTGCTTAGACTTGGAGAGAGAGAGAGAGAGGAGGGCGAAGCGAAACAGAGAAGGATGGCAGCGTCGCTCCAAGCCGCGGCTACGTTGATGCAACCTGCTAGGGTCGGAGCCGCCGGCCGGAGCCTTGCCGGGCAACAACTGAGAACGTCATCTCACCTCTCCAAGGCCTTCGGCTTCGACCCGGCTGGAGCCAGGCTCACTTGCTCGCTCCAGACGGACCTCCGAGACCTGGCTCAGAAGTGCGCCGACGCCACCAATCTCGCCGGCTTCGCTCTCGCCACCTCCGCGCTCGTCGTTGCGGTAGAAACGACGGCATAAACTTAACTCGTTATTTAATATTGATCCCTTTCTTTTACATACTCTTTGTCCTGATATATATATATAGCTTCTCACCATGGGCACATGAAACAGGGAGCCAACGCGGAGGGAGTGCCCAAGAGGCTGACCTACGATGAGATCCAGAGCAAGACGTACATGGAAGTCAAGGGCACCGGCACGGCCAACCAGTGCCCGATCATCGAAGGCGGCGTGGACTCCTTCGCCTTCAAGGCGGGCAAGTACCAGATGAAGAAGTTGTGCCTCGAGCCCACCTCCTTCACCGTCAAAGCCGAGAGCATCAACAAGAATTCCCCACCCGAGTTCCAACAGACTAAGCTCATGACTCGCCTCACCTACACCCTCGACGAGATCGAGGGCCCTTCGACGTCTCCAACGATGGCACGGTTAAGTTCGTGGAGAAGGACGGCATCGACTACGCCGCGGTCACCGTCCAGCTCCCGGGAGGGGAGAGAGTGCCGTTCCTCTTCACCATCAAGCAGCTCGTGGCCTCGGGCAAGCCGGAGAGCTTCGGAGGGCAGTTCTTGGTGCCCAGCTACCGGGGCTCGTCGTTCCTCGACCCCAAGGGGAGGGGAGGCTCGACTGGTTATGACAGTGCTGTGGCTCTGCCGGCCGGAGGGAGAGGAGATGAGGAGGAACTCACCAAGGAGAACATAAAGAACTCCTCCTCGTCGAGCGGGTCGATCACGTTGAGCGTGACCAAGAGCAAGCCGGAGTCGGGGGAGGTGATCGGAGTGTTCGAGAGCACTCAGCCTTCTGACACGGATTTGGGGGCTAAGGTTCCTAAGGAAGTCAAGATCCAGGGAATTTGGTATGCCCAGCTTGAGTCGTAGAAGCTTCGCTAGCGTTGTTAGGCTCGGATTAATCGCATCCTTCTCCTCCGCTTTTCTTCTTTTTGTAACTTCGCTGAACCTGGTCATATATTATAATAATTTGCCTGATCCTTTGATCACGCTTTCATCAAAAAATATTGAATAAAAAAGGAGACCGGGTTAAATTAGCCGTTGAGAGATGTATATAATGGCTGGAGAGCAAGAATCTTGTGGTCTTCGTTCCACTGGCTGCTCCCACCACGTATGGATGAAGGTTAATCTCAACTGTGTTGCTCCATCTAAGCCATTGGAGATATGGTGATGGTTAATCTCAACACTGCACCTTGATCTAATCGTCCGGTGGCTGAGAGTTGGGATTGCTATCAGGGATCATTTTGGCTGTATCCTTGCAGCAGCATCTCATCAGCTCCGTATCTTCCTCTTTCCCTACCAAAATTAATTGCTACTTGGAAAGGACTTAATCACGCTGTGGCTTGAAGTTGATTGCGCTACCATTGTATTTCGGGTACAGAGTGGTGAAGCTTTGTTATTGTTTTACTGATGCTACTGCTTGAAATCAGGAGGGGTTAAACTAGATTAAGGCTTTGTTATTGTTTTGCCCATGCTTTTCTGCTTGAAATTGAGAGGATGAAGCCTAACTGCTCTATATCTCATTCTATCCCACAAACTTCAGCCGGAATCAAATTCACTGTCTTGTCCATGTAACAAGAAATGATCCATCCAAGCAAGCACTTACTGAAGAATAAGTGAACGATCCATGTCTGATATTAGTCCTTGGTGTCAAAATTAATTTTAAGTCATCTTTGGCAGTGAACTCCACCCAATCAGGCTCAACTTGATGAAGCTCAATGGCATGCACAAACATTTAATAATTTTTATATGATATATCTACAATCAACCCTTGAAACCAATCTATTGTATGGCATATGATGCGGTAAAAAATTATCACCGCATCAATAAACATGCCCGATGATTAGAGTCGAACTATCTGACCAAGCTACGAACTATTTGGCCGAGCTATCTGGCCGAACTATCTGGCCAAGCTATAGAGCCGAACCATCTGACCGAGCTATCTCAGTACTTCGGAAAGGCCGATCTATATCCGAACCACGGCAGGGCCGAGCTATCTTAGTATCTCGCCAGGATCGATCCTCATCCTTCCGAACCTCGGCAGGGCCAAGCTATCTTAGTACTTCGCCAGGATCAATCCTCATCCCTTCAACGTAAGCGTCATTGCTGCTTCAAACCACGCGTATATTTCAAAGGATGAACCACCTTGATCGCAAGAATCGCGGAACGAGCCTCCCAAAACGGAACGGGAGCCAAATACAGTGCTCCATCCATGATCAACAAAATTTCAAATTCCGATAACGCGCCCGTCAACTTCATCAACTGCCGATCCCCGTAACTGTTGGGATTCCGGCCTTATCAGATGTCAACTCCCTAAAACGTGCCCAAAAAATCAGTAACGACTCACCTTTTTGGCAGCATACAATACCAAGTCCCAGGATCCCCCTCCAGGTACGCTCTCGAAGGCAATCTAAGCCCAAAAAATAACTTTAGCAAAGGTCATTGCTCCTAAAAAATCACGCCAAGGAGGAAGATCCTTCTATTGGAGCTTTCTTCTCTCATCTGTTGCTTAGAATCTCATTGACTTGAGCGTCGGAGGGTCTTCCACAGGGACCATCCCCTGTGATTCTTACATGAGGACTGCCTTGCAAGTCCATCCGGATGGAGAGCGCTATCCGGATCCCGACGTGCACCGCTCCTAAGCCAAAGAACAAATTTTTGTAGCAACAGATTAGCGCTAAAGGAAGGGCCCCAAATCTCTCTGAAAACTTGAAACCAAGAAGACAATGTTCCATACAAGAAGGACGATTCCTCAATGGCCAATCGTAAGAGAGCAGTCACAGATGCTCTGATCAGGCCACCTCTCAAAGGCCTGATCCCATCAACAATACAGTGCCTTTGCAGTCGTCGCCAACTGAGGTTCCTTTACCGCCAGCAACCCTGGTCACACAGGACCAGTTTGCCATGCTGGTCCAACTAGTTCAAGCCTTGCTACAACTGGTGCAGGGGCTTTCTTGGGGGTCTTCTTTTCCGCTGCACCCACTCAGCAGCTTCCTGATGGAACAGTCACCCCGGTCCTACCGGTGGTCCCTCTGCTCAACCCATTGGAAGCCACCAGCCTTCCGCGACAGCCCGACCATAGAGAAGTTGAACTGGCACCACGGAGGGAAGGAGAGAGGAGCCTGCCCAGATCCCATCGAGCTCGCTCCTTACCTCCAGTATTCTCTCATTATAATTCAACGCCGTGGCAGCAATCCTCCTATCTCGTTACTCCAACTGCTTGGGATGATGGGCTCGATGACAACTACGTGCGCTGAACCTACCGACGATGGCGTTGTTAAAAAGCTTGCCCACAGCGGACCCTATTGGGTACAGCCAAAAAAGAGGAGAACCGATTTGAAAGGGTTCGGTGCGAAGGACTCACCTCTTCAAATGAGGACATCAAAGAGATACCATGCCTTGATGATATGGAACTCGGATCATCTCCAAGTAATGAAAACCTTCAAGGGATACAGGACCCTGAAGACATGGAAATAGATTAAACCCCGAGTATGTTATGAGTGAAGTATGCCTGAACCGAGCCATTTTGCTCATTGTAATAAAACTTCACTTTTCGATTCAAATATTTCTTATTGAATAATAATTTTTCTTAAGTTGTGGATGAAAGGCAAGTCTCGTCCAATCATTGACCTACCGGTCCATTTCTCTGTACCTTGGCAAGACCAAGTAAAAATTTTATCTTACCTCGGTAGGGCCGAGCAGCATTCTCCGTACCTTAACAGTTCAAGTAAAAATTTCTCTGTACCTCGGCGGTGCCGAGCAACATTCTCCGAACCTTGGTACGATCGAGCAAAATTTTTTTATACCTCAGCAGGGCCAAGTAAAAATTTTTCATACCTCAGTAGGGCCAAGCAACATTCACCGAACCTTGGCACGGCCGAGTAAAATTTCTTCGTATCTCGGCAGGGCCAAGCAACATTCTCCGTACCTTGGCAGGGCCAAGTAAAAATTTCTATGTAACTCGGTAGGGCTAAGCAACATTCTCCGAACCTCGGCACGCCGAGCAACATTTCTCTATCTCGGCACGACCAAGCAATATTATCCATACCTTGGCAGGGCCAAGTAAAAAATTTCTCCAAACCTCAGTAGGGCCGAGCAACATTCTTCGTACCTTGGCAAGGCCAAGTAAAAATTTCTCCGAACCTCGGCACGGTCGAGCAATATTTCTTCGAATCTCGGCACGGCTAAACAACTTTTCTTCATACCTCAGCAGGGCCGAGCAACATTCTTTGAACCTCGGCATGACCTAGCAAAATTTCTCCATACATCGGCAGAGCCAAGCAACATTCTCCCTACCTTGGCAGGGCCAAATAAAAATTTCTCTGTACCTCAGCAGGGCCGAGCAACATTTTTCGAACCTCGGCACGGCCAAGCAATATTCTTAGGCAGGGCCAAGTAATAACTTTACATAATCAAGGTTCATCGGCAACGTGCTTTGACCTTCGATTTGGCCACATTTCGCCTAGTTAGACGCTCGGCTTGGCATTTATGGGGCCATCATGACGTGCCTCTATTGGTTCAAATCCCACCAATAAGATTGAGCCATCATGGACTCTACTCCTTATGCCCGAACCTACGGTTCAGACTAGGAAGCGAGAGGCATGTGATGCGATGATAATTTTTCACCGCATCAATAAACATGCGGGTGACTAAAGCCAAACTATCTGGCCAAGCTACAGAGCCGAACTATCTGGCCGAGCTACAGAGCAGAAATATCTGGCCGAGCTATCTGGCAGAGCTATAGAGTGAACTATCTGGCCTAGCTAAAAAGCTAAACCATCTGGCCAAGCTATCTCAGTACCTCGGAAGGACCGAGTTATATCCGAACCTCGGTAGGGCCGAGCTATCTTAATACCTTGCCAGGATCGATCATCATCCCTTCAACGTAAGCGCCATTACTATTTCAAAGCACACCGTATATCTCGAAGGATGAATCATCCTGATCGCAAGAATCGCGGAATAAGTCTTCCAAAATAAAAATGGAAGTCAAATACAGTGCTCCGTCCATGATCAACGAGATTTCAAATTCCTGATAAAGCACCCGTCGGCTTCATCAACTGTCGATCCCCGTAACTATTGGGATTCCATCCTTATCGGATGCCAACTCCCTAAAACGTGCCCGAAAAATCAAGTAACAGCTCATCTCCTTGGCAACATACAAATATCAAGTCCAAGACCCCTCTCAGGTATGCTCTCGAAGGCAATCTAAACCCAAAAAATAACTCTAGCAAAGGTCATTGCTCCTGAAAAATCACGCCAAGAAAAAGATCCTTCTATTGGAGTCTTCTCTCTTATCTGTTTGCTCAGAATCTCCATTGATTTGAGCATCGGAGGGTCTTCCGCAAGAACCATCCTTGTGATTACTGCATGAGGGCTGCCTTCCAGGTTCATTCAAATGGAAGAATGCTACCCAAATCCCGACGTGCATTGCTTCCAAGCCGAAGAACATATGTTCACAGCAACAACATATAATTGATGGTGTCATTATGTTGTCATGATCATGCATCATCATGGAATTGTAACGTACACTCAACTTTATCGAACCATCTAATGGTTTGATGTGGCACGAATCATACATGAAAAGCATTACTCACGCTTGAGCATACATGAATGGAATGTGAAATGCACGCATCTCCCCCTATAATTCAATAAGCATTGCACTGGATGGTCTGTTTCATCCATGGTTATCGCAACCAGTTTGAACACCGATTTGGTCAGACTAGGCTGATGATTCAATAATCCAAAAACTATATATTAGTGTTGAGCCACATAAATAATTAAAATAATATTAAAATAAAAAAATATAATCAATAGTGATAAATAAAGATAATTTTCTTGTAAAACTTAACCAAACTGATCACATACCCATGCAATGTATCGGATTGGTAAGATAAATAAAAAATATTTAAACTTATTTTTATAATTTTATATTATTAAATTTAAAAGAAAGAAAAAAGAAAATAAAAATTTCATTCTTCTAAAATTTAAATAGATCAAAAAAAGGTCTTCAGGTCTTTACCAGTTTTTTATTATTTATTAAGAGGAGAGATGGATGGAGGGAACAAAGAAACGTGATGAAAGAGATAAAGAGAAAAAAAAAAAAAAAAAGGAGGAGGAAAGGATGAAGGATGCGTACATAATATTTATTCAAAGTGATGATACCATCCCGTCAAAAACACTATGACATTAATTAAATAGATGCTCATATAAATACGATATAAATAGCATTTAATATGCTTATGTAGATGTCATGAAAGGTGCAGATGAAAATGCTACGCATACAGTCATGTCTTCACTGGTTGCCTCAAATATCTTCAACAACATAAGGAAGCAACATCATCTGCCTAAATTTCTGATTTACAAAAACATTTACATGATCCGTGAAAATGGCAACTGAAAGGGGGTAAAAGTGAGAAGAAGAAGAAGAAGAAGAAGAAGAAGAAGAAGTGGTTATTAATTGTAATGGAGAAACTCCAAACGCATGGAGAATGCAACATGGTATTTAGTTCTTATGCTGCAATCTCCCACTCTCCGCACCGGCCATATGGATCTATGATAACATTTATCACAGCTGGTTTCCGTGCAGAAAAAAGATTCAGCCAGAGCAGACCTGAGCTCTTGCGGAGATCCAGCAACATAACCTTTACCTCCGAAAGCCTCCATCAAGGTATGGTAAGCTGCACGTCGAACAAAAGACCTGAGCTCTTGGGGCAGGGTCGTTTTTGTATGGTCCAGTAACTTCATCAGGGCTTCTTCTATCACCACCATATACTCCATCATTGTTAAACACTATGACCACAACAGGCAACTGATATCTTACCAATGTCTGCAACAGGAGAATAAAAAAAAAAAAAAAAAAAGAACATTAATTCTGTAATAACCTTCTGATTTCTGAACAAGGTAGTTAGAAACCAAAAGAACATTAATTCTGTAATAAGCTTCTGATTCATGCAAGCAGCACAGTAATGTTTCAAGGAGGATAGAACTTAATTACTAACATATAAAAATCTCCTTACGTAGCATTTAAATCTTACAATGAGAATTACAGATCAAAAAGGGATGAAATGTTAGGTGCACTTTGCTAGGTGTCTACGATCCGGTTCACTGCCATGCAGAAAACCCTCTCACTTTTTAAGGACTGACACATGTTCGCTAGGTGCTTCCCACTTAACACTGAAAAATGCTATCCCTTGTTAATTAGGATGATTGCACACATGTTGCTTATTAAGTGAGAAATTAGATGACAAACACCTAATGTACTGAACCTAAGTTTTGTTCATTAAAAAAAAAAAAACCCTTAAACTTAGTTTAGAAAGATAACACATTGCATTTCTAAAATCTTAAAATCCATTGGCCGCATACAACTCAGACCACCATATATAACAATATATGGATGTGAAGGCAAAACAAGCCAGTGCAACAACTAGCTAACTGGTTGTGCCATTTGAAGACTCTATGGCCAAAATGCCACACATCTGACAATATCCTTCTAGCACCTTGGTCCAGACGGCTTATAGGACAATGGCATTCCGTGCTGATGGCACAACCAAGAATATTCAGTTGGCTAGTGCTCAATGTCCCTTTTCCAAAGAATTAAACTATTATAAGATTGTTCTGCCAGGATTTACATCAAGATAGACAAACAAAATACTTCCACCATATATAACTGATGAACATTTCCAACCTCTGTGATCATATGTTACTCATGCATTACATTATGCAACCAAATATAAAGCACCTCTGAAAAATTCATATGTTTCTCAACATGCATTTAACCTGCTATATGTAACATAAAAGTAATTAAAATTACTAGATTTAGACATTGCACAAAATTTGCAATCAATTTAACGGCATGTTATATAATAACATTTCATTGCGGAATGTAACACAACTGTCATCTAGGTTAGTGCCCTGCGGCTATATTGGAAACTCATCAGAGTGGTAATAAATCTAACCAAAACATTTGATGTATATTTGTGTCATATGTGCAGAAAAGATTGATCATACCTCGACTTCCATGGCACTAAATCCAAAGCCAGAATCCCCTTCCACAGCCACCACCAAGCGACCAGGTGAAGCCACAGCAGCTGCAATGCAATAACCCAAACCAACCCCCATGGTTCCCCATGTTCCTGCATCCAACCTTGTCCTCGGCTCATTTTGAACGAGTACTGCCCTCCCAACGTCCATGGTGTTTGCGCCCTCCGAGACCAGTATCGGGGCTGGGCTCCCCTCAGCGAGAATGGCGTCCCTTATAAATCCTCAATGGGGTCAAGAAATTGAACGGAACCACATCCTTAGCCAACTGAGCCTCCATCTTTGCCACATTTTCCTTTGCCTTCTTTGAAATGGCCTCCACCCAAGGATGTGACCTCCCCAAACAGAAAGGATCGTCCTTGACCTCCTCATTGATCAGATCCACAACCCTCTTTGCATCACCCACCAAGCCCAGGTAAGGCTTTCTCAGTTCGATCTCCTCCTTGGAGACATCCATCAGTATAAATTTCACATCTTTAGACCATCTTGGAGGTTCTCCGAAGTGAAGTGGAGAAGCCAATTGAGTCGTGCTCCTACGACGAGGGCAATATCGCAGCGGCCAATGGCCAGAGATCGGGCAGCGGTGGCGGCAAGCTCGTGGGTATCGGGCATCAAACCCTTACCCATCGGCGTCGGAAGGAACGGAATTCTAGTTGTCTCGATCAGCTTCTTTAGAGAATTCTCGGCCCGAGCAAAGGCGGCGCCTTTACCGAACACGATCAAAGGTCTCTCCGCATGCCGCAGCAAAGACACCGCCTTTTCAATATCCAGGGCGCCTTCGTACCTAATTTCTTGAATTCTAGGGTTTTCAGCCTCCGATAAAACCCTAGCGGCTTCCGATTCAGGGACCGTCTGGTGGAGGACGTCGGCCGGGAGGTCCAGATAGCAACCGCCAGGCCGGCCGGCGATGGCAGCGCCCAGCACCTCGCGGACCAGGCGAGGGATCTGGGTTACGTGGGTGGCCTTGGCGGCGTGCTTGAAACGGTTTCACGGCAGCCATCTGGTCAAGCTCCTGGAAGTCGCCTTTCCCGAAGTCGGCCTGGTCGCAGGAGCCGGAGATCATAACCGCCGGCCAGGTATTTGTGGCAGCGTTGGAGAGGCCAGCGAGGCCGTGGACGCAGCCGGGGCCGGAGACGGTAAGGAAGACACCGGGGCGGCCAGTGAGGTAGCCGTAAGCGGAGGCAGCGTAGCCGGCGGACTGCTCATTGTGGAAGGCGAGAAAACGGACGCCGACGGCGACGGCGCGGGTGGCGACGGCGGTGACTGGGATCCCCACCACGCCGAACATGTGCTGGACGCCGGCGCGGTCAAGCGTTTAAAGAACTTTGTATACGTTTAATCAATAGTTTTTCTCATTAAATTTTATATGATTACTTGTATATATTATTTTTATTATATATTCATTTTAACATAATATTATATTTAATTTATTTATATATTATTTTAATATTATTTAATACTTAATTTGCTTACTTAATTTTTTTATTAGCTTATGCATGTCTAAAGTTTAAGCGTAAAAAAAATCCTTTGCCATGTTTTGGATAGTTCATATATTTAAAAAATATTAAAGAAGCACTATAGTAAAATTTTAATTTAGAAACTCAAAAAATAAAAAATTAAAAAGGGCAGATAATATTTAGGCTTTCCCATAATTATGATTCCTAATTCATTCTCGGAATTTGTTCTTTCATTTTGCGGCATGATTGCTAATCTCTTCTGGCTTTGTTTTCCTTTGTTAGGAGGTACACTCAATCAAAGATTGAAAAAGAGAAGTACTACTTTATAGAAGAGAAGATTGAAAAAAGAAGAAGAAGATGATGATATTCATAAATCTATCACCATTCCCTTCTCTCCTCGTTCAACATTATGAGATGCAACCACGGTCTAGAAGACAAGAAAAAAACTTCTAAACCAAAAAAAAAAAAAAGTAATACAATGATTATAAGTAAAAAAAAGTAATACAATGATTTATAAGTAAAAAAAGTGCTTTTAAAAACAAATTATCATTAGTTAGGCAAGAAAATTCATAATAGGATAATAATAAGAGTCTCAATAAACCAATCATACTTAAAATGTTACCCAAAGATCAACATTATAAAATATCAAGATATCCTAATAAAGTGTGGAATAACACGGTGGAGGAAGAAATGTATCTCCTCCATTTATGTGCCTGCTTAAGCCTAATTAGTGAACTAAAATCATGTAATTTTAAAAATTTGAATGCAGATTAATTGATAACACATCAATTTTAGTTATAAGTTTTTTAAATTTTTATTTCTCATTTATATGGGACTATTCTTAAGATATTATAGACAAAGATCATGATTTATTTAAATATAATTTTTGAAATAATTTAGTGGGCAATATAAATGTTTAAGTGCTTATAACTTAATCTTATGGTAGTGTTTGGATGTCAAAAAGTTATTCCAAAATAGGAATACAAATTCCAAGGAATAACTTATTCCCCTTGTTATTCCAGATTTTGTTTGGACGAAAATCTGGTATTCTATGTTATTCTAGTGCAATTAATGTAGTGTTATTCCAAATGATGTTTGGATGACATGGAATAAGCATGTATTCCAGTAGGAATAGACGAAGAATTTTTCAGAAATTCCAAAGATACCCCTTCCAATAAAAATGGTTTATCAATTTTTATTTTTTAAAATGACTTGAATAAATTATTATTTATTAATAAATGAGGTAATAAATTAATTATTATAAAATAATATAAGAACATACTAAATAATTATTTTATATTAATAAATTAAAAATAACATACTTAATTTATTATTTTCTATTAATAAATTTATTTAATTTTAAATTATATTATAAATAATTTATTTAATTATTTAAATGATATTATAAATAAATTTATTTAATTTAATTCCATCGATGCCCCTGGAATAGCTGCAGTGGGAATAGAGCTATTCCATGGGTACTATGGAATAAGAAATCAAGTATAAGTTCGTTGACTGGAATAGAAATTCTAATAGAGCCCACGCTCCTTTTTTGTTGTGTTGGGGGAATAAGGCGGAATAAGGGCCTATTCCAGGCCTTATTCCTGCATCCAAACACAGCCATCAAAGTTGATTGCACATAAAGATAAAAACGGATTAAAAAATTCTTAAAAGATTTTATTCTAAAAATTCATCTACATTGTATGCGGATTTTCTTTCATATAATACATCAAGTTTTTATAATAATGCTATATTAAAAGTATAAAAATAATCCAAATGAGTTTTTTCTCTACACCTTTTCCATTAGGCCTTATACAATATATATTAAATTATTACTTGGTCAAGTACAAGTTAAAATCAAATTTTTACAGATTCAATTCAAAAATAAATAGCAATGATTAATTAAATTCGATATTTTTTTTGTTAATTCTAGATTATTAAGTTTGAGTTATGCAAGGCTTTATGTAAGGCTCCTTCAAAAGAAATCAATTATAATTATAATAATTTTAATAAAAAAAGAAACAAGAAAAAAAAAGGTGTAGAACAAACTAAGAAAATATTTCGTGTAGAAATCATCGATATTTACTTTTTTTATTTGTTAGTTTTACTTTTAATGTTGAGTTGGTTGAGAATTTATTTATATTTGTAGGTTTTTATACTAAGGAAGGAAATGATATTGTTTCAGTTCGAAAAGAAACTTTAAGTTTCATGGATTTTACATGAACTTTTTTCTCTTATTTTATTATGTATTATTAAATGGCTAATAAAAAGTTTATTTTTCATCATAATTTTGATGGTTAAAAATCATATTACCTGAAGGCGTCAATAAATAATTTCAGAACATCAGTTATAGCATTATCACCTATTTATGTGCTTAGAAGTCTAATGATTGGCTCTTTATATTAATGCATTTAGATATTATGATATTCGCCTTTTCCGTTTGTTGATCTATTTTTCACATAGCATTGGAAATTTTTTTGAGGGGAGGGGGGAATTACAAGATTTTGTCATGAATCATTTATCACTGATTTGATAAATTGGATGAAGCACATCTAATAAAGAGGAGTTGTTATGTGTTCAAAGGTGCATTTGATGTGAGAAATTTGAGCTTCACTTTATTCATCATTATTTTTTTAGAAAATTTATCTCTACTCTTAGTGTTTGAGATAATAAATTAAACCCCACTAAATAGGTGAGGTTTCATAATTTTTGTAGGATATGTTTTATAGTCTGACATTTGTCTTTGCTCCAACCAATGAAATTCCATGCTTAGCCAAATATAAGATATGCTCTGTTTAATAAATGATATAGAGAGGATGCTTCAATTTTATCTATTTTTCTTTCTTAACTCAAGCAGTTGATGGGTGTTATAGATATAACTATGTCTTGCTGGCTTGAAATTTTTATATTTATTTACTTCATGTGTACACTGCATATTATGTTGAATTAAGAGGATGTTTTTAAATTTTGTCTATTATTCATTCTTGCACTTTGTTCAAGAAATTTTTATATTTTAGGTTGTAAAATAAGATGTGTTGAATTAGTTATTGCCCATGCATTTGTTAATCTTAAGTTCTTTATTTTTTTTTCATGTTATTCATGTGTGTTAGTTTTGCTTTTCTAGCGAATTCAAGTAGTGGTTTGGTGCTGAAAGTCAGAGACACTCGGTCCTTTTCTTTTTTTTTTCTTTTCTTTTTGCCCTTTGTTGCTTCGTGAAATTGTTACTACATGATGATTTTTGTAAGAGGTTTTTTTTGTTCTTCTTAGTCAAGCATGAACATTAGTTAGATACAAAAATTTATATATACATTTATTATAAATAAATATATAAATACAAATGGGATATAGAAATATAGAAATCAAAGCTATTATTACTCAAAGTTATATTAATTCGATGCTATGTTACTATGATCATTTATTTTTTGGATATGAAATGGATCATTATTAGATTAAATAGGATTACAAGTAAAACCATGTTTTGGATATGAAATGGATCATTGTTTATTCATATCAGCATTTATTTTGCTTTGACTCATTTAAATATGGATATGAATATTAATTAATTGCTCAAATTAGCATGAGGATTAATTTGGATACAAAAATAAATTTAGGTGGATATTATCCAATCTACTTTTACTTATAGAGACCCTTCAAGTTTAGTGATAACCAGTTGAAGGCATGAAAATTGCTCAACATAGTGCTACTAGGACAAAATAGCATAGAAGAAATGTATTTTTCTCGTGTTATATAGAAACTTAAAATGGCTATCAATAAATAAAAAATCTAATTAATGAATTTTAGTTATTAGTTCTTTAAAATCTTTTTTTTTTATTTTTTTTAAAAAAAGCTAAATCTAAATCTTTCTTGAAAGTCAAGTTGCTTGATAGTGGCCATAGAGTTGTAGGAAAAGCTTGAGAAGGTTGATGGCATAAGTTGGCTTGCTATGAAGCCCGCTCGTAGCACTAGCATCCATTCTAGTAGTTGATCTTAGGAGGATGGATTAATTGCAATATCATATCTATCATAGAAGTAGTATGAATTAGTTTTTGAATGGTGAACCAGTTGGATTCTCAATATGTAATGAAGGAATTGACAATAAATTGTACAAAATATTTAAGATATCATGTTATACTGAAGGTATATATAACATATTCTTATCAAGAAGGCTTAAGCATCAAACTAAAGAAGGCCATCTGTATTAGTAAAATTAGATGAATAGGCTTCATGGCTAGCCTGATAATAAGAATTTAATGGTTCAACCTAATGGCTCTTAAAATCCATATTATGAAAATCTCTTGACTTGAAGTTAGATATTGGCATACACATCATCTAGCTATCATGAATATTGTAGATCATGAATCGTATATAGGTTAGGTTTTGCCATTATGATGGCTATTCTTGATAGAGGGGAGTATAATAGGTAGTGATTAGTAGATGAGATAGAAACTTTTGCTCCTTTGTGTTATGATTACATGGAGTTGGATATAGACAAGCCTAGTGATCAATAGGCTTCTTATACCCTATATTTTGTTTGTTACCTAAAAAGATGAGATGCTAATCCTTCTTTCACTTGTTTCTCTACTTGATGCTTGCCATCTTTTCTTGTCTTGGATATGGTTTTTGGTATATTTCACACAATGCCAAAAGCACCAAATTGCAACAAAAAGATGATTTATCACTCCAAGTTCAATTTTCTTCATAAAAATAAATGATGTCAAATGATATGATATTATATAATTTAATATAGCATAGTAACAGAACTATTTGAGCTGTTCATAATAGAGATAAAGGATCACATGCCATCTAGATGGTATATAATATGGAAATAACTTTAGTTAAAGAGGAACTAGCTATTTATCACATTCTCATCATCACAAACTTTTTAGTTTAATGTAATAACTAAGAGAAGGTCCAGGAGCTAAACAGGGAAATTGTTAAATGAGCATTTGTAAAATTAGGAACAGATAGTTGGGGCTTGGTTGGCTGTGATGGTGGTATTATCCAGCAGCAATTTAATCACTGTTGGTTGCCATTCTATGTTGAGATTAACTAGGTACTTGTTGGGGCATAAGTTGATTTTTTTGATCCAAAGTAATTTTTTATTATTATCGAATTAAGACATTTGTAAGGGAATAACCCATGGCATAACTTTCCTTGTCCTCCACATCATATGTTAATAAATAGGTTTGTAATGGTATGTTGCTCTTGGTTGATTCAAATTGGTAGATCATTTGGTTTACAAAATTGCAAGATTCACAGGTGAAGCTATGTGAGCATAAGACAATCTCATCTCATACCACATATGAATTGATCATCATCTTGAAGTTTTCATGATCTTATAAGAAAAGCTATTATTTGGAAAGCCAATCTAAGCTAGAATGCCACCCAAGATCTGCACTGTTATGGAATTTTTTTAATTAAAAAAAAAGATAAAACACATCTTCTAACAAATGACACTAAGTTAATATAACCCAAAGATCTTAGCAAATACTTATTAGATCAGCTTATTAACAGGAGTTACACAACATGAAACACTTCAAACTCCAAAGTTATCTTTTTTGAAAAAAAATGCAATAAGCTCATAAAAGGCATGCAGCATACTTTCTTCATAACAATGTATAATTTATCTTGCCATGCCTTTGAATAAAAACTCAATCGTAAAATCTCATCATAAATGGCAAATTTTATCATGTTTTCTTTTCATGATGGTGCCGATTCCAAGTGCTCGGTGCTGTAAATAATAAGTTCAAGAACATTGAAAGCGTTAGTGAGTGTTTGAACTGTTTAAATTTAAGCTCTATGTTTAAGAAAAAAATTTAAAAAATATAATTGTAGCTCTTAATTAAAAATTTTGTCAATCAAATTTTATTTGATTTCATAAAATTTTTTTAGCATGTTTTTATCTATGCCTTAGCAACTTTTGATTTTAATAAAGAGTCCAATAAATTATCATGATCTTGTTGTTAACTTGTTATCAAATAAGAAAACAAAACAATAATCTTCTAATTGAAAAATCTTTTCTTAGATCTCCCTACAGGATCACAGCCGTCCATCATGCATCATCATATGGTTTGTGGGATGCGCGAGTATTGACGGATCTAGACCCGTTATTGGGCGGGGGCGGACCACCCGCTCCGCTAAGGGCGTAACGGCACCGCGAGTGTCCTCATCTCGAGAGTAAACAAAAGCCCCCCGCTTTCGCCGCCGCGAAGGCAGCTCAGGAGGCCAAAAAAACCCTCCACCGCCCGACCGCCGCCTCAGCTCCTCTCCTTCGCCGGCGAGAGATGATAAAGCGGCGTTTCTACAAGCAAGACCACGGCGATAAGGACGCCTCCTCCGCCTCCTCCTCCTCCTCCAACGACGACTCCGATTCCACTCCGGAAGTGGAGGAAGAGAAAGAAGAAGTAGAGGAAGATGAAGAGGAGGAGGAGGAGGTAGGGGAGATAGGAGGAGCGAAGGGGGACAAGGACCCGATCTTTCCTTCGTCCGGTTCGCTTTGCTTCCTTTTCGTCCCCATTTTCCTTCTATTCAGCATGGGTTTTGTAGATCCTTCCTACTTATTGTCATTTGTTTTGCTTCCTTTGTCTTTCTAGTGTCTTGATCTGTTAAAATGAAAAAAAAAACGTTTTTTTAGTTTCAAATTTGCCTTTTTACTCAAATCTGTGTCATAGCCGGAAACGAGTCCGTCTAGATTTAATGCGGTTTAGAAGAAACCGGCGTTTTTAATATATTTTGTTTCTAGATTTAATTTTTGTTAATTGATGGATTTTGTTGATTACTCTGTTTAATTGATGAAGGCTCCGATATTTGAATACCGTTGATAAGTTTTGTTCTTGGTACTCTGGATATCGTTGCCTGGCAAATGATAGCTTGCAATGTGTTCCATTGATTTGTGCGATCTCATTTTAGGTTATTGCCCTAATTGTTTTAGCTGCTATACTTGTATGAATCTTTCCTGGATGTATAATCTTTGATTCTTGTACAAATACTAACATAATGGTTGTGATCTGAATCTGTATCTTGGGCGTTGCTCATACGCTTTGCTTCTAATAACTTTTGTATATTTTTTTTTTAATTTTTCTTTTAAATCTGTCGTTGCCTTGACAGGTTCAGGATATGAGAGTGAGGACAGCTCTGGGAATGAGGTTGATGGATATGCTTCAGGTATGGATTCGTTTTACCCATGATAGTAGGATGATGATTATTGAGTGTTTTCTTTGGGGATTCCCCCTTTAGGCTATCCTGTGGAAGGCCAAAAGATGACCGCATGGTGTATGAAATATGGATCATCATCCATTGTTGTGGCTTTCAAGCTATAGCTTAACTGCTTCTAGTGCATAAAAGATATTGCAAAACTGGTTCAAAAGATAAGATCATTAATATACATATTTAAACAGGAGGATGCAAAGCACATTCTTGAATACTTGAGCTGCATTGGATGTAGCTAGGCATGCTATAGTAACACACCGTTTCTTGTTTTTGGAGAAAAAAGTAGATTCATAGCGGAAGTCTATTTTAACTAAAAGGTAGAGAGAATGCTGTAAACCACACTTTATGACGTTTTTGTTTAGAGAAGTTTTTTTTTTTTTCCCTTGTAATAAGGCATTTTTAATATTCAGAAAAGTGAGAAAATAAGCTATTCTAAAGAATTCTGAGACTATGACAGAAGAATAAGAAGCTATGTTGTGATGCATATTAGAATTGTTGACGTGAACCTTGATGGTATTGGTAGGAAGTTGATGTGAGTAGAGGTTCATGGAAAAAATAGAAAAAGCCCTCCCAACAGCGCAGCGACAATAAGTCTTAATTTCAAATTAATTATGGTTGGTTATATGAATCCTTTTCCTTTATTCAACTCAATTTTAATTCAATATAAGATGCAAAGATTTTATTATTTTTTTCTATTTAATTTTAGTTTACCTGGACCTTTTTTTCCTTCTAAGTGATGGAACCAACCCATTGTTGGTTGCTTTCTATGTTTGATATGAAGAATGCCTCACCTGATGTAAGGTATCTTTGGTCTAGATCTTTGACAAGAAAATTGCTGCACGTTTGTGAATGATATCTGGTATAGTGGAGGAGTTCCATGATGTATTATTCAAAAACAAAGTAGCATTATCTTATGTGTTGCTAACAAGGTCAAGTGTTCAATTCTAGTAGTTACGAATCAATGAAAGCCTTGAACAATAAGGTTCTAAAATACTAGAAGTAAAACAAAGTCCATAGAATGTGATTGTTGTGGGAATCAAAATTTATCTCTGGCCTTAGTCAAAGTTAGAAACCCTAGTGATTATTTTTTTCTTGTTTCTTTTAAATAAGATAAATGAAGTAATTGTACTAGAATCAAAGCAAGGTAGGTGACACAAAGAGTTGCCTCTAGGGTGTCATGCAGTCATCTTTGGCTTTATAAACTTTAGTATTTTAGGTAATAGCTAACGACATTGTTGTATCTTTTGACTGTCAAGTTTTTATTCAGCCTCTTTTTCATTTCCACTCAACTGAATGTATTATCTGGTATGGGCTTTTGCTTGAGCCTTTTGCCTCAATCAATTTAGCAATGATCTGGCCCTTAAAATCAAACTGATGCCATCTACAAACTAATTTTAGTTTATTATGGGCTGTGTAGCAAAAACGTAGTGTTTGTTGTTTTTACATGTTTTTGCATGCATCATTTTCTCAGCCTCTAGCTCATATCACTTGTCTTTCAATTTTGTACTAATCATTAGTTGAGGAATACTGCTTTACAAATTTGTTCTATCTGATTCAGTATAACGTTTACACCTTGATAGATGCATAATGGCTTCAAGCTGTCATTAGGTTTGCTTGTTAATGAAGAGAAAGAAGGATCTGACAGAGGTCATGAAAACTCTAAAGATGGCCAGCAGAACAATAAAGTTGATGTTGAAAAGAAAGAGAAGGTGAAGATTGGGGGCAGTGCCATTGATTCAAATGATCCAATTCAAGCTGATCTGGACAGTTGTATCTTGAAGTACAAATCCGTGTTTAAGTGCAGACTTTGCCCACGAATTGTCTGCTTAAATGAGGAAACAGTTAAGCAACACATTAAATCAAAGGTAAAGCAGCATAGAGCTTTGTGTAGCCAGCAGCCTACAATTGCTCAGAGGGAGCTATTTTCACATTTCATCCTTAAAAACTGCCAACTGAGATGCAAAACATAACTAACTGCATATTTAGAGCTTGATGAACTTATTATTGCAGTTTGCTTGCTTAGGCTAAATGGTCTTCACAAATATAAAATCAACCATTTTCTTCTCTGGAAGATTTGGAACCTTTTATTAATCAAATCTGGTGCATTCATTTGTTCCTTTTCCTTGCTACCAGAAGCATGCTCGTTCCAAGAAACTATTAGGAGAAGGGAGGCTTAAGCTGATACTCAATAGTGATGGAGAGATCGAGGAAGAGCAGGAAACTCATGCAGAAAGGCATGCGCGAACTGTAGCTCTTGCTCAGGTAACACAAATTATTATTCATAACTTGACCGAAAATAGAACAAACAAAGCTTTTAATATGATCTTATAGAAATCATACTCTCTCCCTCTGATCTGCTCTAAACTTTCAGGAAGTGGATCCTCTGAAAAAGAAAGACACAGGGCGTCAGCGCCAGAGCCTCCGGAGGAAAAAGGTGAGTACCTTTTTCCACTTTTTGTAAAGGTCTCTGAACAACTGCACTCATCATTCAATGGATAGAATTCCTCTTTGGCCCTTGAATTTAGACTGGATGGTCCATAGAAACTTATTTGCTGTCCAATGTTACATTGTCGAATGCAAGGATTACTGATTTTGCCGCTTTGCTCACATGGCAGAGGGTGCGTAATCATTCTGAGAAGCGAAAATCAGAACAGTTGGCAGAAAAGCCTGCAAAAAAGAATCGGAGAACGGAGGTTTGAGGAACAGTGAATTTTGCTATATAGTTTCCCTGCCATTTTTCTAGGCAGGAAGTCTAAGAATGCAAAGACAACCTTCTGTTACATGTCTTATGCTATTATTGTTTCAGAGATTTCTCTTTTTTTTTTTGAGAAAAAATATGCAATTTTTTTTTTTTTTGAGAAGTGATGGGTTCTCTGAATGCGAGTTCTGCTATTTGGATCTACAACTTTTGGAGGTTAGCTGAATATATAAATATGCAGTCTTGTGCTAGCATTCTCTCGACCTTAGCTTACAAATCATCTGCTGATGAACTAAATTCCAAAATTTGGTGAATTGGAAGTAGATAGCCTCCAGAAGGTTAGGGTTTCCAGACATGGCCAATCCAGATAGAATGAGATGTTCTGCAACACACATAATGGTAAGTTTTCTTCAACCTGAGTCATCTGTGAAGTGACCAGACATGTTCATCTCACCACCAAATCTTGATTTGGATGGTGAAATCAAGTGGCAAGAGCAGGTTCGATTTTGAAGAGTCTTGACTCTTGCTTTGCCCTTGAAAAATATAAATTCTTGATTTTCTGAGCAACGGCTTGGTCTGTTTGGAAGTTCGGATTTTAGCCTGGAGTGGGTATGGAATAAGGGGCGGGAAATATCTGCTTCTCAATTTTTATTACAAAAAGAAAAGAAAAGGTAAAAAAATATACTTTTTTATCCTCATACTTTCACTCAAATTTCTTTTTGGTGTTCAATCTTATAGGTTAGTTCCTTATGTTTTAAGAATGTTGTATTTCTAACGTTTCATTATATCAAAGTTTTTACATATAGTTAAAATTGATGGAATAACTACCATGTCAGTAAATGAAAGTTTTACATATTCACATTAGGATAATACATTAACTATTTCATTAAGTTTAAATGATATTGTAACATAAGGGATTAAATTATAACAACCGAAAGGTTGAGAGTTAAAATAAATTTTGAGAAAAAGTTTTGAGGATTAAAAATATATTTTAGCCAAAGGAAAACTATGGCATGTTCATTTTCAGAAAAAGCTTGCCTTGTTCAGATGGTTCAATCTTTAATTCGTTTTAGTTGGTTTAAACTTTTGTTTCTTATCTGTTTCACCTTCAAAACCATTGCATCCTTAGCCCTGATTGAAAAAGTGCATGTGGAGCATAAGTTACAGGTGTAATAAACGTTCTCTTGCTAGACTGCTATTTTATGCTACTCTATGTTGATTGAAAATTTTGAAGCCAGTCCTTGATTTTGATGAGCGCTTGTGTTCGACTTTGCATAGAAACAGGTAAGCAAAACATAAAAGGCTGCAACCTCTTGATCCAGTTTCTTTCTATTATCATGGCAAATCTGTTTTCCGGAACCTTGTTCTGCTTCACAGAAGACCCAACTCGTGCTCTTTCGCGGCACCACTCGAACAAGATTTCCAGTAACTCGATGATGGCTATTTTGCCACGAATTTAGTATTGCACCGGGGTTCCATTTCATCCTTAAGTTTTTTCCTTGGTTGCTTATAAATCAACTTGCGTAAGTCAAAAGCCATATTCAGATCAAATTATAAATGAGGTTGGTTTCGCTTGCCCTTAAATTTCAAGGAATTTTACGTGCAACACTCACGATAAGGTATTCTAAACCATGGCCGCTTAAGCTAAAAGAGATAAAAGAAAAGTTTAACTAGAAGGCATGCTTAAAATAAATTGAACGAAATAGTGAATCATGACATTTGGCTCAAGTATATAATCGAGTTCCATCATAAAAAAAGAAGTTTCCTACACATCTGTGAATCACTCAAACACAACACGTCTGCATGAACTCAGCAAACAAGAGTTCCAGCAGCTGCCAACAGGCTTAACCAGCCATCTGGATCACTTACGGTATACCAACATTCAGGCGAGGCGCAAAACTATTTGCGTCGCAAAATTCAGTTAAGCTGGAACGGCATCCTCACAGCCCACCCAGAAGAACAGTTCTAATTCTACAAAAATCTCTGAAGAAGGTTAAGCATTTGCATCTTTTTGCCTCAAAAGAACCATAACCAAAGAGCCATGCCCAAATTGTTTCAGGTCTTCCCACTCTATATTAATAAAAAAAAAAAACAAATCATTTGGGAGGCTGGTCAAGCTGTGGCTCATCACGGGCACCGTTTTCAGGTGTAGCTGTTGGTGGCGGCTGTTGCTGGCTTCCACTTTCACTGGTTTCAGGATGGAAATTGATGGGGAACTTCGTGACACGGGGCTTGTCAGCCAAGATATTTCTCTGAACTCTATCAGTTAACACCCTTGGTGGCGGCTCCTCTCTTAGCTGTTCATCATCATAGTCATTGTTGACGTAGTAGCCTACTCTGATGAACTCCTGCCCTAAATAAGAGCAAGTCAAAAGCAGCACTGTGACACCTATGATGTCTTCCTCCCGGATCTTTGTAGGGTCTGGTGGGTCTGCCTGAAAAGTAGAAAAATCTTGAGCGTTATTTCATGATGTGAAATAGATGAATTCATGTTAGATATCAATTCAGCTCAGCAAAGATTGCCTGGAATACAAAGCGGTAGTTCCCAACATTGACAGGACCAACAAGCACACTCTCAAGGAGCTGATCATAGGTCTCATCCTCTGCAGATCCTACATATATGAGTTTCCATTCCAAATCTGCAGGGTTGAAAAATATCTTTTGTCAAATCTCAGCCAAGGATATATTAATATAGGATATGTAGAATTTTGTCAATGATGAATTGTCAAAACAGAAGAAGCAATTACTCCACCCCATAGTCGCTTTCAGGTAAGGAACTCTTATGCTACTGCATTATGGTCATTTAGCATAATGGTGATAAAAATTATTGGTGGAAAGAATAAAATTACAATTTATTTATTTAAAAAAGAAAGAGAAGATCTTATTACTGTTTTCTTATCTGCTAGCTCTGTTAAATATATCCAAAACAGAAGGTGGAATAATTATATATATGAAGAACAAATAGTTGAACATTTCTTACAACAACAGCAAATTTCCCAAGATACTACCACTTTTTCTTCAACACTGAGGATTGCAAACCGCAAACTAGGATGTTTAAAGGACATGGTGTAAACTGAAAAAACCTATGTTAATCGCAGTACAATAACGAAAATTCTATTCAAACAATAAGGTACTTCCCAAAAATAGGATCTCATGAAAAATCAGTGCTGGAGAATTTGAATTAGGGAACTGCTATGGCGGTAGAAAGCCTAACACCTTGCAAATTGAGACTTTTAAATATTACATAAAAAATTAAACAAACCTATGACAACTTATTATTTGGAAAATTGGCTGAAAAATTGATATCTATACAACCTCCCTTTGCATTCAAGGCAGAGAATTTAGACAAGATGTTCAACATAGTTAAGGCAATCAAATATTCATGAAAATGACAAATTAGAAATCTATGTTCAAAAAGCTCATTACTCCAGCTTGATGTGCTTTAGGATTATATCACCATACCATAACTGATCCAATGCATGGAATAAGGCCTATCTGTATGTTCATTATATTTAATATCAAGAATCCATGGTATCACAAGGAATTTAACTTAGCATCAAAGGAATACACACAAAAAAAAAAAAAATTAAAGATGGTAGGCCCTAGAACAACAAGCATGACTGTGGATTCACTTTTTGATACTTAATATATAACTGCATACATCTGCCTGATACCTCTCAACCGTAACCTGTAGGTATGGTTACAGACATTATGTAAATGCAAAATCAAAATATCTGCCCAGACAATTATATTGCATGTTGATGGAAAACATTGAAGCAAATTATGCAATTTGATTGTATCCTACCATTCTGCAACTATGTAGGTGCACTGAAGTTTATTTATGTAAAATTTTGAGAAACATTCTCTGCAATGTGACAACAGCACTGAAGCCAATCTGATACCTGGACTTAAAAAGATGGCAGGTTGAATCTTGAATTAGAAGTTCAAACTACAATATACGTTTATTCAGGCAAAGTTAGATCTGGCTTGGGTAGCTCTCCTAAATTATGCAGAGGATGATTACATGTCAATTGATCTGCCCTTAACAGGAAGCCCTAAATAAAGTCTCTGAAACCCTAGTCAGCAACAGTACTTGATTCTTTGTGCATTACCATATACATGACCCAACAACAAAGCCCTCTTCTTGTCAGAATATACAACACCTTCATAAAAATGGAAATTCTCTCCAGCTGACCCCATAAATTTTCTGAAACAACTTTACCGACATTTCCTAAGACATACTTTTATGTGTCACGGGAATTCACTTATCGGTTGCCAAAAAGAAATTTACCTTCCTGAAAAAAGGAGCCCTGGTTAAAATAAAGATGCTTAATTCTGAACCATCCTGCATCACTATCTTCAGCTAGCAAGCTTAGTGGCTTAAAGTCATAATAAGGCAACTTTTGACAGAAGAGTTCTCGACTTATGCAACTACTTTTCCACCTCCAATACAGAAAAACCAGAAGGCTGACATGAAACTTAAACACAAAGAAACCAGATAAATAAGTAATTTCCGAGTTCACCAGATGGGCAACATAACCATTTATCATTTCAAAGAGTACTAACTCTATCGGCAGCTTCCTCCTAACATGAAATTTGATTTCATAATGACATAGTGCCTAATTGTTGTTGAGAACATGAAGATGGAAGGGATCATCGACAACAAAGAAAGTTAACTCTAAATACAAAATGACCTTTAAAAAAATGTCCATGGATATAGAATACTAGTTGGGCAAACATAGAAGCAAATTCAACCGATGCATTCTCTGACCATTTTAGTCAACAAGAGAACCAACTTAAATGATATTTTGAATTCATAGTAACCCTTTTCCCTATTGAGTGATATTTTGAATTAATATTAGCCCTTTCCCCTATTGAGTGACTATAGGATTCTTAGAATAACATATCTCCTCATGTTAGTATATCAAAGATGCAATGCAGGGTACAGAATTGATGCTTGGATAGTCTAACTGAATTGATCACACATTGGATTTCTGTTTCCAGGGTACGAGTAAATGATATAACCTCTTAGTTTTGCAGCATCTAAATGCCTTCTACCAACTGCAGACAACTTCCATTAAGTTGATGAAGCGCATAATGCACTTGGCTTTTGACATATCCTAATAAAATAATTTGGGTCAAAGTCAACTAATCTGATGGATTAACATCATCGTTCTGCATTCTTTAGCAGATCATTCGAGTGGAAGGCAATGCTTATGATCTATCAAAGAATCAAATGGCAAATATAGGCTATAGACACCTCAATACCTTTCCATTATCTGAATGTCAAAACCAGGTGGATAAATAATGATTGGAAAAACAAGTGAGCAAAACTAAACATAGAAAAAAAAATGCAAGGCTGTAAACTTGCATGCTTTAATTTTAGACTAATTGTTACAAAACATGCTTCTACAATGTTCTTTGATCAGGGCTCTAAGTCGATTTGGCCATGTTGTGGATTCACTCGATCTAAATCCAAACCCATTTAATTTGCCCTGAGCTACAAACAATTGGACTGGATTTGGTCTGGTTAACAATACCTTTTTTTATGACCCAATGAGAATGTGCATTAGGATAGGTAAGTCAAGAACCAAATTCAATCTAATACTTTTGGGGTTAGGTCAGGGTAAATTGTACTCCATTGCAATTCTAATATAGGTACAGAAATAAAAGATATGAACAACACAATATATAATCAAGAGCTGAAGTGGCATAAAATTTGAGAGCATTTAGACCCAGATAAATTCATTAAAGAATTGTGTGTTACAACTAAACCAATTAATGGCTCAAGGAATTGGAAACAAACAACAAAATTTGTTTTAGACTTCACTCTATAAAGAAACAACAAGGTGAATCTTTCAAAAAGAACAATAACAGAAGTATATGTCATAATTACACAATAATGCACCAATCACACCATTGCATTGGTGCACATTATCAACTCGATGAACTGCCCACTCAAAATGATCCATCTATGTTGTCCCAAAATCCTCCCATGTTTAGGCTTCTATACCATTTTTGTTATTAAACATATTAGATTTAGGAGAAAAAATCAAAGGACATACCATAGATGATCTAAATGTGGATACTTGCCTTTTTTATTTCTCTGACTTATTTATTTTCTTTTATTAATAGTTTTAGGTATTCAATTTATTCCTTGTTTATTTATTTATTTTACACAAAAAATAAGCTAGATTTTTTCCTCATGAATAGGTCAGATTCTCTCCTGTTTAGAGGGGAAAAAAATCAGGTTTCCTCTTTTCCAGAAAAAGTTAAACAATATTTCTCTTTCTAGATTTTGGCCTCTCTCCAAGTTTCCATGTCATTTTTATTTTGAAACAAAGAAATGGGTATTCTCCTCCTACTATATTTCTCCCTCTATCCCACAAATCCACCTGTATGTAGGAAGATCTCCTCTACCTTCTCTTTTCAATACACCCACTCAAGATGATTTTAATACTGCCTCAAAATCCTAACATGTTTAGCATGGATTAACTCCTTGTCGAATTAAGGAGAAAAAAACAAATGACCTACCACAAAAGATTTGAAAGTGAACACTTGTCATATAGTTGTACTTCTAATTTATTTATACTTTATACCTATTCTGTAATTAATTTTATGTATTCAATTATTTCTTGTTTATTTTTAATATACTGTTTTTTTTGTACTTTTTTTTTCCAATATCTTTTAACATGCATTGTACATACCTAGTTACTGGGTGCATATGTATGTATAAGTCATAAATGTCGGAGAGGGTTCGGCCAGGAAGGTGCATATCCCATTTCCATCCATGCACATTTTGAAGTCATATTGGGTTAGAGTTAGGTTACTAACAAAGAAAAGAAATCCGAACCCCTTGAATTAAAACAGTGTCTAGACACAAATGTGGTCCAACCAAATACTTCATATGGTTTGGTTAAGAGTAGTCCTTAGATGGCTGGAGTTTAGATTAAATCTTGGGGAGAACCAATCCAATTGCAACCCTCATCAATTCCACCAATATTATCACCTATACTTTTACTGCTTACACATCAATATACTGGTTGCATAAGGTATACAACCATCCAACCATATGTAGTCTGTAGATTAAGTTTTCTACTTTTAGTCGGAAGTTTGTCAACATGCCCCTGAAATTTTCTTGTTAGTCACACTCTAATCGAACTATTAGAAATGGGGCATCAAACTCTCTTTAAGTGAACAGCCAGTAATAAATAAATTCTGATCATGAAGATTACTCTTATAGATTAGTCTAAATCTAAGTTTCCCCATTCATTTTTTTCCTTTTCTTTTTATTTTGTTGGACAAGAGTGCTAGATGTGTTTGGATTCAAAACAAGAGACTATGATGGTATGTTCTTGAAAATTTGTTTACTAAGCCTATAAATCCCAAGTTTTAGACCAACAAGGGAAGCTTTGAGTGCAAAAAGGCCGAAATACTAGGGTATGTGACATGAAGACAAGCAAAAATAAGAGAAGCCTTTGAATTCACTTTTAGAGGTACCAAAAATTAATTCAGAAGTCAGATCTGAGGATTTTTTTTTAATAACGGAAAAAGATATAAGAAAGAGGAAAAAGATAAAAAAAACAATGTTACACGGACCCTTAATTTTTATTTATTTTTCCACATGTCAGACATTTGGACACTCAGTACACTGGGACACTTTGCAACACTGCTTGAAACGTCGTACTAGCAATGAATAGAACCTACCACATATCAAGGATAAATATTCTTCTAATGCAACCTTAACCCATAAAAGGCACATCTTAAAAGACGTTTCAATTCACAGAGATAAATTAATTGAGTTTCAATATTGAAATAATACGTTTGAGATATGGTTTCTTCATAAACTTGGTATGAATCTTATAAGATTTTGGGGCTATCCACTCATCCACAATTGTTGAAGGCAGTCTAGGGTTATAACTAAGAAGGAATATATATATATATATATATGGGGTTTCATATCATTACAGACTGATGTCTTCCCAGCAATCAACCCCTTTTTTCTCCGTCCACAGCTCTCTATCTGCTGTTTATTTTCTAATTTATTGAGACTCCTGAAAGCAGCTCACTAGCCTTAAGATCATCCTATCTTCTTGTTCGTATTTTATTTCCAAAAATTCCCACTTATCAAGGCTCAAATAGCACACTAAAACCAATCATGGATCAGCATCCCAAACCCTAATCTTTCGAACCGACCAAAAAAACCTAAAACACATACCTTTCCAAAACCAACCAAAAAAAAATCCAAAACAACAGGTTTAGAACCGCATGCGACTCAAAAATCCAAACCAAAGAGAGGGATTGCAGCAAAACCATACCATCTTCGAGTGGGACCAAGCACTCGTAGGAGATCTCGAACTGGAAAGGGTTGAGGAACGCCGCTGGGTTGTCCAACACGGTGACGTTGGTGATGTTCACAGCGCTCATTGTCGCCGCCGCTGAGCAAACCTAAACGATTCGATTGCAAACCCTAGACCTCAGCGCCCGCCCATCTATCGGCCAAAAACCCTAAGCCGCGGAACGGTCGAGGAGTGGAGAGAAGGCCAGGGATCGAAGGAGTAGGAGAGTGGACTAAAATCGGGAAGCTAAAAGGAAAGTTTTGGGTTTGCTCGCGGGAATCGGTATCGGCGAGTCGCCGTGATGCGAGGATGCGAGAGAATGGAGGGCGGGGGGTGTGGGCTTTTGCCGCCTGGGCCAACCGGAAGGAGGAGGGGGGCCTACCGGGAGTAGCCGGTTTTGCCGGGGGTTGGCGGGAGATTTTTGAATGGAGTTTTGGTGGTGAAGATGGTGGGAGCGTAGAGAGGAAGGATTTATACGCGGCGATGGACCTCATCCTCAAGAGCAAGAGGGGGCACAGCCTCTCCTGGAATAGGAAGTGAGGAAATCTTATCAAACCTGATCAAAAGAATATTATGCTATTCATTCCAAATCAAATAATAATTTTGTGACAAACATTAAAAATAAATATATGATGTGCTACCGAAGATGCTAAAATTATGAACTTTGTTTTGTTGTTGTTACTTTTGGAGCAAGCCAAGAATCTTTACTTTGACTTATTGAGTTTTGCTTCCAATAAATCATGTTGTTCATTATTTACCAATATCTTATTGAGTTTTGCTCATAATTATCAAATGAAATCTTGTATTCTTTGATGAAATGATTTTTCAAGTCTTTTCTTTGACTTTTTTGTTCTTTTTCTTTTTTGAGCTCTAGGGCTAGAATTTTTAATGGGGAATTTTGTGAGACATTCATGAGGTTTAATGTTATGTAAGTTACAGTAGATTAAAAGATTATCCATTTAAAACGGCAAAGTAACTGTTATAAAGGAACTTAGTGAAGAATAAAAAAAAGTAATGGTAGCTAAATCGAGGATTCGCACTTTAGCTTTATCCTGACATTATGGAAAGCAATCGCAAATATTTTCTTAAAATGATAATTATGATGCATAAACATAAAATTTGAGTAGGTTCAATGGGTGATTTTGGTGTTCATAAAAGACTACACCTTGCAATCAAATAACATAGTTATTATATTTTGCTTCCTGCCTCTATTTTCATTCTTTCTCTTTGCTCAACAAAGACAATAAATTTTTTTTTTTTGACTTTTAAAAGAGCTTTTATTGAGAAATAAGTTGCTAGCAACCATCCATCTTTAAAATGAATGCTCCCAAATATGACTTAGCTGTGCATCATAAGCATCATTTTACATGCGTTAGTTTAAGGAAGTTTGTGACTTGGCTTACAAGGATTTCCATCAACAAGCAGACAATTCCTTGTGATCGAGAAAATAAAATCATTCTCATGCATTATTAAAGACAGATCAATGATTTATTTAAGGAGTTGGTCCTAGTTGGAACGCCGTATTGCAATTGAAATGCATCAGATTTGCTGATAGATATTTAACCAACGAAGGGTAGATAACAGCAGCTAGAATTCTTTTGACTAGTTTAAGATTGTTTTGTCAATGCATTGTTAAATTACTTTAGTCTTATGCCTTTTACTATGCCAGGATTAGTGATCTGAATTGGGGGAAGGAAGAAATCCTTTCTTCTCACTTAATTTGAATATCTTTTAAACAAATTAAAGAACAGAAAAATTAGTGAAAGTAAGGCTCTAGATTCTTTTTCTTATTTCCTGGTGAATTGAGTTAGAAAGTTTTTAATATATACAAGCAAGATCCATCGCTGCACAATTTGAATGAACTTTTACAAGTTAAAGAAATTACAGCTTTCCAAAGAGACATCGTAAAAGAGAAAAGCTGGCTGGAAATATATCTCAACTTTTACATTAACTCTATCAATTGTATCATCTAATTATTCTCAATCAAAATCTTTTTCAAAAAGAAAATCCTCGCTCCATCAAAATGTACTTTGAACAAAAAAAATGATTTGATTAACTAGTTTCAAGATCCAAATAATGAAATTTGATTAGGTTTGATATGTAGATGCTTTTTTTTTTTGAAAAAGAAAAAGATGCTATATAGATAAGAGTTTGGTGCTTTGGCTTTCCAATGTAAGAGATCTAATTTATGAACAAGTTCAGTTCAAAGATTAAAGCATTCTCTTAATTGTTTATCCTCCACGAGATTGTTTAAGAGTCAACCAATATTTCTGCTGCTTGCTTCTGAGCAAACATAACACGAGATGAAACGCTGGCAAATTCATTGACCATCCTCATGTAATTAAGAATATCATAAATATCACACTCATAAAATTGGGCAAGAGAGCCAGGTAGAGTCAACCTGATTGCAGAGAGTTGTTCATGCCTTAAAAGATGGTTTATCTATCAGAAATTCAGCATTATACACATGAATACATATATTTTGCATGAATTATAATTAAATGGAAGGATACAACATATTGCATTGAATCATTAATCTGGGGAGAGGAAATGGACTCGAGCAACAGCATACTCCTTCCCTGCCACCCAAATGCCACTCTGCGACCACTGCACGTCCTCCCAATCCACATTCTCCTCCAATACCTGCAACATTTAAACGGTAAAAAAGTAAAATACTGCCACAACTGTAGAATAGTATGCTCTAAACATGGAAATAACATGATGCTTTCCCAACCATGGAACATCTTTTTTTGATCATCTTTCCAAAATTGAGTCCATAACATCTCAAAGCACCAGATTGACTGACTAACAAATCGATGAATAACTGAGGAATGCTACCATCTGACCTAATAGCCTACTACTCGTACACCACAAGAAGCAGCCTACAATCCTTAACAGAAGGATTATAGGTGTAACAGAAAGTGACTGCCACCACAATTTTGAAATTTTTACGACTTGTTTTTGTAGTAGAATTCCGTACCAAAACCATCCAGACACCTCAACAAGCTGCCACTGGAGACCAACAGTACTTTGACAGAGAGTTGATGATGGTGGATAAAAACCATTTGAGAAATGGAAAAACTTTAACACTGAAATATCCAATTTAAAGTCAACTTGACTCCCCGCGCCGATAAAATGATTAGTTGTACAATAGCTTCTTAAGAGAATGCTATTAACATAGCCCCAAAAAGTGCTTCGAATGTTCACAAAAAGTTACTTGAAAATACCACCAAAATTTAGTTGTGACATTGACATAAATTAGCCATCATATACCCAACTAGCTATATCCTACAAGTACCACAGAACTTATTGGGGGTAGTTTTATCATTAAAGGGGAATTAGCCACCTACCTCCACATGTTCCATGGGTAATGGGATTCCTATGGATTGCATGGTTTTCTCAGAAAAATCTTCTTACAGCGAGACCACCGAAACACATCAATGACATTCTCACGGTCTGTCAATTTCTTGTCCCCATTTTGGACATGAGAACTATGGATTTGAGGCTTCTCGTGCTCTAACTCTGGTGCTTGAGATGGTGTTGACATTGTTCCATTACGAACTGCTTTCTCCCCATTGAAGCATAACTCATACCTGTACAGAAAAAAAAAATCAAGAAGAAACCAAGGACCTGGTTCAAAATAGTAAAAATTCTGATACTTCTGAATGCAGTCCCAATACTTCAATTTACTTCTCAAACCCCAACGCACACAAAGACAAACACACCACAACATAATGAGGGACCAGTATCCTCAGCATTCAACAACTTGCTTTAGTGAAGTACATTGGTGAATAGCATAGTTCCTTAACCAACAAAGATGTTGCATATTTTGAGTTAAAACAGTTCTCATAAGCCTTTCTGTCAAAAAAAAAAGTTCTCATAAGCCTCAAGTCCCTCTTATCCAACAACACAAAGGATATCCTTATAAATTGCTATATCTTATAAATTGGTGTCACTATTCATAATTTAACCTGACCAATATCCTTTATCATAATCACAATGAATGAAACTTCATGGTGATTTTGATTGGTAGTTCCAGCTGCTTGAAGCAAGCAATACGATAACCACCATAAATTGGGTGACTCCTAGTACTACGAGGATGGACCTACGCTAATGACCAAGGTTCACAATCTTGATAATTGACCTACACTAACATTTCACAATCTTGATACTAGGCACCGTACCAATCTGGTTCCAGTGTGGTATATACCACACCATATAGTACCGCCACTCGGTAAGCATAGGCATACCAATCTAGTAACAAGTCATCATTTTTTATTTTAAATTTTTTTATTGTTGTTGTTATTAAAGATTTAAGGATCTAGAAATGTGATTTTAAGATTATTTTTTTTTATATTTTGCATCATATGGGTTCAAGAGATTGTACGATTGCTTGATGGATACAATATCTCTGGTCTTCTTTCCCTTTTTGCCTGTAAAAGCTCCAAACATGGATACTATCTAGCAACCACCCTTATCACTAACCTTTCACTAGCTAGCTGCAGCCTGGATTTATGCTAGTGGACCTAGAACAAAACCTGCTAGTACTATGAGGACCTAAACCATGCCTTCTACTTGGTAACCTCATCCCTCTAGCATTAATCATTCAAGTTGTCCCATATGGCATCTTGAACATGGTGCTCCTCCATGTCATTTGGATCCAATAGTCTTATATTCTCCAAGATCTCTAAAATGATATGATGGTGGCCCAACTATCTGGTGCTCAATCCATGCTTATTTCTTTGTACTTTGTTCTTACCCTCCCTCAAGTTATGAATGCGCTTTATTAACTGTCAAAATTCTTGTGGACACTTTTGATGTGAATTGGTATAGAACCTGTGATGCCCCTCCCAATTAGTCCCATATTGGGTAATTAAGGAAGAGTGGAATGGTTTATAACCAGTTAAGTAAGATGGACAAGTACCAATTGGATCCTTTTCGGGCTAAGGTGGCCCAAGTTGGTATGAACCTTGTCCGTCTTGCTTTCATATCACAAAACAGGTTCGTAGGTTTGCGAGCCCGGATCGTTACATTATGGTATCAGAGCTACGCACCAGCCAAAAGTGTAGGAGCTAAGTGCCACACAGGGCAAAGTGTGCTATATTGATGGGAGCCACCTCTTGAGCCTGTAGGAGGGGCACCTCTAGAGTCCTGCTTGTGCAGGAGCTAAGTGCCACAGAGGGCAAAGTATGCTACATTGATGGAAGCCACCTCTTAAGCCTGTGGGGGAAGCCCCTTTAGAGTCCTGCCTGCCTGGTGGATACGATCATGTGCCTCTAGCAACGAGGACGTCACCTCTTTAAGGGGGTAGATTGTGATGCCCCTCCCAATTAGTCCTATATCAGGTAATTAAGAAAGGATGGAATGGTTTATAACCAGTTAAGTAAGATGGACAGCAATTAAATCCTTTTTGGGCTGTTGGTCCAAGTTGTTGTGGACCTTGTCCGTCTTGCTTTCATGTCACGAAACGAGTTCGTGGGTTTGCGAACCCAGGTCGCTACAGAACCCTACTAGAGATGCAACTTTAATTATAAATATCTAAAAAATTGATGTTTATTTGGATTAACATAGGACCCTAATAGGGTACTACAAGTACTTTTTTTTCAGCCCATATCTTAATCACTACTTTTTTAAAAAATTATTTGAATTTAGGCTTAAGTTTACATAACCATCGCAATACCCAAGTTAAAACAACTTACTGCCAAAAAGAAGACAAGCAACATGCTTACTTATAAACATGCTACCATTTTTAATTTCAAACATTATATTTACTATCATTTTTAAATCAATTTTTCTAAGCTAAAAAATTACATGATCAATGAAATTATGATTTCTTTTTTAATGCATAGATCATTCCTAGATCTACAGTCTATCCTGAAACATGCCAAAAAAAATATTATCATCTCCCCTCATTTTAGCAATTTTTGGCCTATTTTCGATTTAAAATAAAAAGGAACAAAAGAGAGGGGAGAAGACTTTACATTTGATTTGAGTTGTTGACCTGCAAAATACCTCCTTTCTTTTTTGGCTTGAGTTCCTTATCCTTGCAAGCCTTCTAAAGTTCAAAAGGAGACTAGAAAATGGTCCGAAGTCCCTCTCTCCCTTTCTAATTATTAGCTTAGAATCAATAGGTGCTGATCAAAACTGAACCGAACCGAGTGGTATCAGATGGTCCCACTTAGTTTGAATTGGTTTGGTATGGTATGCCACAAACCAAGTGATTTAGCTTGGTTTTGAGAACCTTGTTAATTACTTTATGATAAGCTAACATAATCACCGTTTACGAGATGATTTCCAGTACTACTAGGACCAGCCTGCATTAATTTTCTCCACTCTTACTACAGCCACATGAAACATGTAAGATAAAATATTGAATAGTTCTCTAAGAGAGAATATTTTCAAGAACAGATGGAATACAGAGGCTTGGTAAGCATCCAAGATGCCAAAAAACCAACAAAAAATTAAAAAGACTTTTTTTACACAGCACCATCTATTTATAACTATGGTATTGATCAAAATTTGTTAGTTATCTGTAAATTTTTTTTTCAAAAAAAAAAAAATGCAATGCAGAAGTGTTTCATCTCAACTAGCAGTTCACTTTCACAGTAAGCAGAATAGACCACCGCATGTAATTATGATAAATTTTCAAATAATAAAATAAATCAAATGAAAATAGTTAAAGACAACTTCTCAAGATATAAAATTCTGGATAAAGAACATACCTATTAAAATGTGTTTCCAGGTATAGAACTTCACCCTTCTTCAGTCGTGCTGAAGTATAGACAGGTTTCTTTAGCCCCTTATCAGCAACTATACTAATACCGTATTTCAGCCTGAAGAAATCAAGATGGAAAGAAAAGAAACAAAAGGTCATTTCATCATGTAAAATGCATTAAACAGGCTCCCTACAGCATGCATTCCAGGAAAAGTTTAAAAGTGGGATTAAATATTACCATGGCTCATTGCAAAGATTGTATTGAATTGTAACTTCACGGACAGACCTTTGATGCCGCAATGCATTCTACAACAAAAGGCATGCAATGTATTTTCAATATTTTACCCATAAAGATATCATTTGTGTCTTTTCTTTCTAGTGGTAACACCAAAACATTTTAATAGTGCACTAAACATGGGCAATACAATAGTTTAAACGTAAATAACAGTCAAAAAAAAAAAGTAGAAACAGGCAAAAGATTCCATGCACACCAATGATTACAAATGTACAAGATAAGAGAAATGAGCCACAACATCAGAAATCTTATGTAGTCCATATCAAGCTTAAGATGCTCAATATCCTATTAAGGAGTTGCCTCGTGTTTTCCACATAATGTGTTCTAATTAGAGACATCTGTACAGTAAATATACATCAAAACATGTATAAAAGAAGTAATTTTAAAAGCATAAATCCTTTCGAACAAAACACGCACTTTAAAAATATACATTTAATGGGAATCTAAGCATGAACATCTTTTGAAACTAGCTCCATAAAAAAATGAAAATATTTTGGAACTAGTATGTTATTGCAAAAAAGTATCATTGAACTTTTTCTTGAATTTTTTGCATGGTAGTGATTTATACTATATGTTCCAAATTCATTTGTTTTTAAGTTAGAAACTTTTGAACATAGTGAAGATTACTCATAGAGCTATGTAGCTTAATCAACCATTACGAAGCCTTTTCAAAATGAGTACTGATGGTTGGGTGGATATTTTGAAGAAAATGGACTCAATGGTTTGCCAGTTTGGTTTGGCGATTGTTCAGACAATATAGGCCCCTTAGCATCAGACGATATAGGCACCTTGGCATCATTGCATCTTACATGTTGCCATCCATCTTTATAAAGCTATCATGTTCATCTAATAGGTAATGATCTAAGATATGTAAATGGACTGTACCTATGACTTAAGATGGCATAACACCTTTTACTTGTGAACTATCAATCATATATTATGAACTATTCAATCACAGATAAACTACTCTTAAGGTTACTACTGCACCCATCACAATGGTTGCTCCTTGGGATTGAACAAGATTTGAGTCTCACAAAGCAACATCTTTATAGTAGACAGTCCCCATTTGGCAACTCTTACTAGTGGAGCCAAAAGCACTTTCCCAAGCTTAGAAAGCACCATTGAGAGATTAAAAAAGTGTTTGGTAAAATTTTTGATTCAACTTTCTGTGAACTATCAATCATATATTTACTCAACAATGAAAAAAGTTATTTGGCAAAGCTTCAATTTAGAGTTTTTGCATGGAGGCACTTTTCCAAGCTCTTCAAATGTTTTCATTGGGACTTGAAGGTCACAAGTTTGACATACGAAAATAATCACATTTAATACCATAACAAAATTACATTATAATATGATTATAACCATATAATATAATAAAATTATTATGTATATATTATATTAAAATATTATTACTAAATATTATTATGTTATAATTTTGTAATATTACTATTATAATATCATAATATCATAATATTATATTATTAGAATAAGGACTATTTTATTTCTAATAAATTTATTATAATATAACAATTAACCAAGAATAAAAGTATTTTGTTATATTAATATTACAATAATGTTATAATATTATTATACTACATTATTATATTATAATATTATTATGATAATTTATAAATTAAGAATAATTTATAAATTAAGAATAATTTATAATAATAGTTTTTAATAATATAAACAATTGAAAGCTAGTTAGAAAGAGTAATCTTTAACAGTCCATGGTAGTGATAGAGGTAGAGGTAGACTAACATGAACAGAAATAATTAAGAGAGATATAATTATTTGTAATTTGAATGTCGACTTAGTCCCGAATAGAGCAGAGTGGAGGAAGCAGATTCATGTAGCCAACCTCATGTAGTTGGGAAAAGATTTAAATGAGTTGAGTTGAGAAACAATTGAAAGTACTATATAATACCTATATATATTTCTTATTCTTAAAGCACTTCCTCAATTTGGTTACCAAATAGTTGTTAAATCCCATATCACTGTAGTTACCAAACAACAAATAGCTTTTTACAAAAGCTCTACTACCAACAACTCTCCCAAACAAGGCTATAATCACATAAAAATAGTATGACAGTCATGACATGACTAAAACATGCATAATGCTACAAAGAGACATGTAAAAGAAAACAAAAAGAAAACATAAGACATCAAATGATATTACTGAAGCTGCAGATCTTGTTGTCATGGTGCGTTCAACAGACACTGGAGCAAGAGTTGGCTCCACCACTGACGTATGGGTAAGATGAGGCTCCAGGTCAATTGTCCGACCTCCTTTCTGTCACATAAAATAAAATTAAGCCAAAGAAAAATTATGTATATTACAGAAGAAGAAATTTGCTAGATAACTCAGCACTATGCATCTGAAAGCAAAAAATTACATAACAACGCATGCATTTCAAGTATTGGATATTTCAATAAAATAAAATTGAGCCAAAGAAAAATTACGTATATTACAGAAGAAGAAATTTGCTAGATAACTCAGCACTTGCGATGCATAGTGCAAGATTGAAAGAATAGAAATCATGAATTGCGAGATGTTGGACATCAATCCAACCAATTAGATGATAAAATTAGAAGCTAGGTCATCTGAAAGCAAAAAAATTACATAACAACACAGACATTTCAAGTATTGGATATTTCAATTACAGTCAAAGAAACAAAATAGTAGCCGATGTTTACTACCTTCACAATACAGCATCTTTCTACGCAGAAACTACAGCCAATTCCAGCCCCCCAGGCACGTGAACGAACATTATTCCTTAATGCTGAAGTGTAGCCTAAACAAATGTTAAGGAAATAAATCCCACAAACTAAAATAAAAATAATGTAGTTTCATTTAAGAAAACAATTGTCTGCAGCAAACAGAAGAGAAACAATAAATGGCTCACCAAATATAAATGTAGAGTTCAGAAAAAAATGGAACTGAAATACTCAAGTTTTTCTAAAAAAATATTTTGAGGAACACTAACACTTCTAAGACATGAAGAAAAGGGAGCCTTAAAAATTTTTAACTAAGATCACAAAAGTGGATAGTAATGAATAGTGATTCATAATCATGCAAACTTCAAGTGGCATATGTAGTTTGCAGGGCATTTTTCAGAAAAGTGGGATCTTTCAACTTAGTTTCATCTGCTTTTTTACACAAACAGTCAAACATTGATATGAAGTAGCATATATCAAGATGGAAGCCAGGTTGAAAATTTTTTCAGTCCCTAATGCCTAACAAGTAAACAAAACTAAGCTCAAGCAATAAGGTTCTTCTTGGAGCTAATCTGCCTTTCATCTATAGACTCCAAGCACTGATGTCCCGAAGACTCCAACAGTGATGCCTGTATGTTAGTTCTATGTGCCAGATTATCTATTCAGAGGAAGGGCACACAGCATCATTGCAACTTTTTACTAGTATATGACACAAACCATTGGATCAATGCAATGACTTGAAGGGATTGATTGCCCTAGAAAGGTGTGTGCCTAAATACTTGCAAGAAAATTAAGCCAATGGAGAACCAACTTGCAACAGTCCTTGTATAGTTTTAACTTCTGACAATATAGCAATTTTGGTCTGGTCCTAAATAGATCAATTTGTTCTACTTATCACAAGCCAACAGTCCACATCAGATTGTAATATGTTTTGACAACCGATGGTACTAAGGCCAAACAACCGCTGATTAAAAAGCTAAAAAATATTCATAAATTCCATCAAATTTTAAACAAAAAATTGAGGTATTATAGAATGTAAAATTTAGAGATCCTTGAGAAGTTAATAATCTTGGTTTGGTTTGAACTAACTAAATCAATTTGTTCCACTTATCCTAATTGTAAGTTGAAATGTCAATTCTAAATAGATTGCAACAGGTTTTTATCACTGACAAAATTAAGCAAAGGCAAAATAGTCACTGATAAAAAATCTATATATATATAGAACCTGATCAAGAACTGAGTCGGCATCCTACCCTACCAACACGATTTGCTCACCTACGATAGTCAAGCATCAATATACCCCAAAACCCTTTCTTCTTGTTCCCGTTCTCTCAATCGAGAGTTCAAGGAGACAGGAGGGAGGGGTATGAAGATGGTAGAGGAAGGGGTACCCATCTCTATCAATTGATCACTCAATTTAAAGCCTTGGAGAGATATCAACAGTGGTAGGGTTTTGAAGAGGCCTTTTTGGGCGGAGTTCTATTGGCCAAAGCATCCATAACTATGAGATGGGACAGCAACAGGAGCAATGAGATGGATTTGGTGCTCTTGCACTGTCTCATTAGCTTCATCAGTGGCACCACTAGCTGCAGCTTGAAGTCTGGGATGTTCACCACCTTCACTGCTGTCAGTTCAGGCTCTCCAGTCCCTCCTATGCCATGGCTATCCCTTGAAAATCCTACAGGCAAGGAGATCCTTTATCCTCTCCCCAACCCACTAGAAGGAGGGCCTGCCTGAACTGATCTGAACGATCCAAAACCGAACAAAATTGAACAGTTTTAAGCAGTCCTCCCGCCATACCAAACCAAACTGCCTTACCAGCCTGGTTCTGCAACACCCCAAACCAAGCAGTTTGAATCAGCTTTGTATACCCTGACAACAACTGTAGCCTATTGCAAAAACAACATTAGTTATTACAAATATGCAATATGGATTTTCTAGATTCCTTCAAGCCTCAAGGCATGATGATATAACATCATGAAACCAAAACTAGGCCCTGCCTCAAAGGACAAGGCCACGAAACAACAGCAGGCTTGGTAACTTGGACCTCCATTCATGGCTGGATCTAGGCATAGATCGATTAATAACTTCCAACATGTATGTGCAAGCTGAGCCACTATTTATAAGAAAAACCATCTATCAAACTTGCAGCAAATCTTAAAATAATAAGAAACACTGGAACCATGTAATTGGACATTCCATATCGATAGATTTCTTAGTCCAATTCACGGTTGAAAGACACAGAAGTTCTTGAACATGATCCACCTGGCATATGATGCTTGCAGCCTATATAAGGATCGGAACATCAAAACTAGGACAGGTACATGGTTTTAGTCATATGTGCATGAGATACTGGTCTAAAGATCAGCTGCTCATATTATTTGCTTTGAGTATCGCAGAGATACCGGATGACAGAGAGAATGCATTTCACACTGTGATAACACAGCCGTGCACAAATAGCAACATTATAAAGTTTCCAAAAAAAAGGGTGTTAAATTCAGAAAAAAACTATTTTCTTTATGCCAATATAATGTAAAACTTTTAGCTTGACAACTAATATCACCTAATTCCAATATAAATATACTATCCAAAATTAATCAAAAAGATGTGCGTGATGCACATAAAGCCACACAGTTGTGCTGATGCAGTTGAAAGCATGTGTATCTCCCAAAGTCCCAATATGCATAAGATACAAAAACTTAATAACTAAGAACTGTTGAAATTGTGAACCTACCATCCTGTGGTGGCAGAATTCGAACTGTTGCCCGTAACTCTTGAATGGCAACTGGGGGAGGGGATGATGTTGGGCAGCAGTAACCAGTGTGCATAAGAACTAGCAAATAAGATCCCTATAAGAACATTATTTTGAGGAGGAAAAAAAGTCATAAATATAGCATGCACAAGGAAATAGATACCGGCAACAAGATCTGAATCATTTGTGTATATATCTGTTCCCCATAGTTGGGCACCTTTGACCTGCAGATGATGGCTGTTAGCAACACACCTAACAAATCTCTCAAAGGAAAATAAACTTAAAAACAATCACCAGAGATGTATTAGAAGCTCACAATATCTGATTATTTTAAGATCTATAAACAGGTGCTCAAATGCAGATGCTATGAATCATTCACCAAGAACCTTTCTTTTGGGATGCATTTTTTATTAAGCAACGTCATTTCAATAACAGTAGCCTCATTCATTCCTATGATGAAGATCATATAACCATTACAAAGTGTACATAAACACAGTAGATATCAAGAAATACATGTTACTATATATAATCATAGATGCTCGTATATTCATTTAATTTTGGGTTAATAATATGTCCCAAGCTAACTGGTATAAACCCAAGAACTTTAGTGCATCTGTTGGCATTAGCTTGGCACTTGTCATAAATAATACTATTTCATTTTGCAGGACCTTCTTTATAACTATTTCATTTTGCAGGGCCTTCTTCATCCTTATGGCCAACAAAAGATGGCATTATGAATGGATAAACTAATCAATATTTTCTTAGCCATTCTATCATGCAGTTCACTTTAACGAGTTTTCAAGTAGATATTTGTGTCATCATTATCCACCAATTATAACAAGTTGCCACAATCATTTTAACGTGTCCTACATAATTTACAAGCCAAAACATTCTCATTCGGTATTTGACAGACACTGAGAGCATGTGGATCAAAATGACAATAGAAATAATCTTATCCTAATCAACTAGTACTTACTTGACGGTTAGTAGAAGTAACATATTCTGCAGGTATTCGAATGTCCAACGTTGGACCATTTTGCAAGCTTTCATCACTTTTAGTATCTTGAGATGCTTGAAATTCTTCCCAAGATTTTAAAAGTTCTTGCAAGCATTCACCAGCTTTATAAACAATTGCAGATACTTCAGCTCTACCTGCAATATAAGGACAGCCAATTACTGACAACAAAGTGATAGAATGTTGTCAAAACAGAAACAAGTAAACCACGTAGTTTTTATTCTTAAAAACAGCAATTGAAATACGAATAAGTCCAAAAACACCTTGCATTTATTCTTCGACATATGTGAACCCATCAAAATTTCCCTGGTTCTTTTATAATGCATTTTTTTTCTGATCAATGAACATAATAAAATTCAAGTGAACAAATGAAAGTAAAATAACAGAGATACAACAAAGGTTAACACATTGAAATGAAAACGTTTTGTTTCATGTTAATATATGTTAAAAACTGGAGACAACTATTCAACAACAAAGAAGAACATGGGAAAAAATAATATTCATGCCCTTTTTCTAAGTTAAACAAAACAAAATTAAATGATTCAGGTCCAGTTGTGTCTCACATGGATATAAACAAAAGGTCAAAGTTTAGATGTAATGGTGTTGATTTGTGTGGATCCTTCAGGTCCACATTTATAGATTCAGGTTGAATGTCTAACATTGAATCCACAAACCAGAAGCATGGGGCAGGAATTGAAATCATAACATAAGCAATTGGCTTTGCTTGATACTCAGGTAGATATATTCTAACTAAATCATTTATTTACATTCATCTACAACCTATTCATAAAAAAATGGCACAGATAAATAACAATGACATCGGAAACAGTTGTCAGAAAAAACACTGCCTAAGTAATAGTAGACGAAGTGCATGCACATGCACACACACCCTCTTTCTTTTGTATTTCCGTGCTTTATTTCACTATTGTTGCTGAAATAAACTTCAAATAAATTTGAGGTGAAAATAACAGAAGTATGATAAATTTTCAGTTTGCTCATTCCATTGTCCATCCCTTCCAACCCAACACCTCCCCCATTTCTCACTGCTACCGCAAGTGATTGCCGTCCATCAATTGTCATATACCTGTCTACTTATGCACCACCCAGTGGAGGTTCTAGTAGAGCCCTCCAACCACCATTCAACCACCAGCTGCCCTCCAACAGGCACTCAAAGTTGTCTGACAGACCAAAGGCCCTAAATTTTTCTTTCTTAAAAAAAAAAACTCCTTTTCTTTTCTTCCTCTTCTTTTCTCATGTTATTTCTCTTCTTATTCCCCTTCTCATGTTTTTTCTATTTTTTCACGTTTGTGCCTTTTACTCTCCTTGTTTTCTGGGATGCAAATAGGATTTTCAATTATGATTTAGGAACTTTTTTTTATAGTTGTCAAATCCATGGTTTTCAGATCTAGCCTTTAAAATTTAGTTTTCTTATCACATATTACTCTTATATTGGACTTGGTCGATCAACATTATGAAGTCATGCTATAGTCTTGAGTAGTCTCATCACTAGTTATGTTACAATGGTGTGTCTAGTTTTTTATATGTATTATTTCAAAAATAATGAGGTTACTCATGTTATTTTTAGACCTGTTATGTATTTTTTGCCCTTATAAACACAGACTGCTGAAATCAAGGGACAATACACCTCAGGGCCTGGGCAGTTAAGGTCAACTAGGGACCACCGAGCTGGCTTGACAACCTTGATCAGAAACAATAGCCTGTGTGATATCAAACTGAGTTCGCATCTTATGCATGACAGGCAGAGAGGATAACTATCCAGCTCAATAATCAACTATTGAATGTTACATAGGTGGTAGATTTAGCTATTAAGAAGTCACAGAAGTTCCTCCTAAAGTAGTACTTCAATCCTCATACGCAATGACTGAAAAGTAGTGAAGAATTCAACAATAAAGCTAGAGTTCAAAAATACTAAATAGACTTCTAAACAAAAATGATTTGAGGAATGATGGAAATATTTAAACAGGGTCTGTATAACAAATTCAGTACAGACATAAAACTGAGGGACTTAAAACTCGACAAAAAAAGAACAGAAACTGAAATAGAACATTTTCTTTGAGAATGAGAAGGGTGAAGACATGTGGCCTCAAGATAGTAACAAGTTGACACATTCTGATATGTTTTTTTTAGTGGAAAGCCAGATGATATGATCAATAGAATAAGATACCATCAAAAAACTTGCTGGCCTGACTTCAAGTTCCCAGCACTACGTCTGATTTTTATAAGATGATGCATTATGCATTGTTCGCTGACCCAAGATTACTACTAAAAGGAAAGTTATCTGAGATGTCAGGGAGTTGAAATATATACTCTACTAGATTGACAGGTACATATTTTTCTTATGACCTTAATAACTAAAAAGCATGGCACTGCAACTAAAGTTTTTTCATATGATATGAAGGACAGCAGAGTTCATCATTTCTCTCTTATATACCATCCAACTTGATGATGGAGCTTATAATAGACTCCGGTCATGTTTTATATCACCCAACTTTGGTCAAGTTAACACATCATCATCATCTCGTAAAAAGTGTTACCTAGTACCTACAGATAACATAATTAGTCCAAACACAGCCTATAATATTTTGATTCAGCTACAATAAATCAGCATTCTAGCATACCTTACAGTATACACCATGAACATCAACAGTTAGAATGCTTTCAAGATATATTATATTTTGCAGCGCTAAACATATACTAAATTCATGGTAAATATAAAAGAAGTCATTGTTTTCATGAGGTGTTAAAACACCTAACTTTAAGTGAACTTATTTTTTTTAAAATACTATAGATTTTCTTCAGATCAAAACTGAATCGTGTCACTCCTTTGTAAGCATATGCCTGCAATTTATTAGACAAAATCACAAGAAGATTTATATATGATAAATGTATATCTATATATTTATACATGCTTATAAACAAATTCTTATACTTGTGTGCATGTGTGCCTGTGTACCACAGCATTCACATATTTGACCTATCAGTACAATATATATACAATGATATATAGATATATTTATAGCATTTTAATGTGTATATGTGTAAGCATGTATATATCACGTTCCTAGCAAGCTGTTCTAAGCATTCAGGGGCCTGTCTATTGCCCCAGTGGTAGCCCAGCTGCCCAGGCAACAATATATAACAACAATGGAACAAGCCATATGCAGGCCAACAACCTCCTGATAGATCCCTAGTTAGTAGGAAGTGAATTGCCAGATCCAAATATTTTCATCAGCACAAATTAAAAATTATAGCCAATAAACCAACCAAGCCATTATGAAAAAGTCAACGGAAAGGAATATATCAAAGGGGAAAAAAAGTAAACAATTATTTGCCAGTATAGATTTTAATAGTAGAAGCATATCCATAAACTTAAATTCTAGAAGAAAAGCATGGCTTTTCACTAGCAAAATGTTCCTCTTGGTTCCAGCTTGCAATCAAGCATTTGAATTAGCAAAACCTGTTAAAAGAAGAAAGGAAGTAGAGTGGCTGACCTTGAGATCTGCAAAAAGTAAAAAGAAAAGTAATGAGAATATGTGTAAAGAGAGATTAAAAAAAAAGCATATGGAGACAGAGCTACTAAAAATAATGCACAGAAAATCATTTATCAAATTTAAAATGATAAGAAAAAATATCCATCTTCCAACAACACACAAACCTCAAAAAAGCTTAAATTCAACCCAATAGAGATGGTAGGAGGATTATTAGTAAAACTGAAGGTTAAATGCGAGCTGCAAAAATAGAAAATCAGTATAAAAGATGAAAAAATATAAACCTCTCCAAGACATGGCAAGAATATAGATTTCACGATGCAACCAAAGGATCATGTGCAGATTTAAGGAGCCTCGCATAAGTCATGGCATCCAAAAGGATTCAAAAATTCTCCAAGTACCTAAACCACCTATTTAAAAACATTTGCTATTCGCATGGTCACCACCAACCTAACCCACCTATTTAAAAATATTTGCTATTCGCATGGACACCACCAACCTAACCCACCTATTTAAAAACATTTGCTAGTCTCATGGTCACCACCACCTCCCTCCAAAAATTTATCTCCTATATATAATGAGCCACATATGTTCCACATTCTATGAATGCATTATTTATCCAAACAAGAGGAATACAGATCTTGGGAAACTTTCATCAGCTTTAGGTACAGATTTAAACTAATCACTAGCTCCCATCTTCAAGTAAGCCACAAGTAACCATCTTTCTAGCCCAGCCACATGGTTTCCCTTGCTCAACTTTTCTCTCTGTCTTCCTCACTAAGACTACTCTTTTTGCCTACACACCCATCAATCTCAACACTCGTTTGTTTTCATGTACTTAACAAATTGGCTGTTAATCTCACAACATAGCTGTCCATATTGAGAAAAGAACAGGATATATGACACAGACTTTGGTCTGAACCATTTCTCTAACAGCCATACTTTAAAACTAGTATCTTTTTCTGATAACCCACTAAGAATAGAGCTCAGCTATAATATTTCCTTCTACTGCACTTATTCTTTTGACTCCCAGAAGCTTCTTTTTGCTAACATCCCTTATTGAATTTTCTTTCTATATACAGTATACTTTCAGCTGTAGTTATTCTGCCAATCTCTACTTATCATGTTAAGGAACAAGCAAGTCTTACTGTCATTTTCTCTGCAGTCTGTGCTTTTCCTCTTCTGTGAATAGAAACCAACTTAGGGGAAGCAAATGAAACTACAATCAAGGTTGTCTAAACTCTAACGACCACATTAAAAATCACAGTCTAAGAAAGTTCTTCATGGATATACAGATTAGGATTTTTTTTCCAAAATAAGGTAGATACATGCATAACTGCAGGACTTTGAAGCAAGAACTTAAGCATTATAGGCAGGTGACTTGTGGCCAATGGGCTGCCTAGCACCTAGGATCTTTGCAGGTGCCTAGGGATGTGGACAGATGTCAAAGCAGCCCAAAAATGGTAAGTCCTACACGCACGTGCGCGCGCACACACACACATAGGGAGAAATATGGAAAAAATAGAACTAAAAAAATATAATGTATCAAATAAATAATGGATGGTACCAACATCATTAAAATGATACTAATCCACAGCTTATATCTCATCCTTAATTCTCAAACACGATGCAAGCAATAAGGCAGGCAATAAGTCAGCAGTTTTTGAACATAACTACAACCAAACCGCGCTAGAGTGAAAAGTTCCTCTAATAGCAGTCAATATATGAGTCAAGTGAATTGAGAACAGGTCCAGTTCTGTATTCTGTATCTTTCTCACAAGGAGATGAACCTAATGCAGATGATCTAATTGAACTTTGCTGCTTATCACCAACTTCTATGCCTTACAAACTGAACGTTAAAATTTCAATTGCCCGTCAATATCTCTCAATCATGGCATGTCAGCACACAGTAATAACAAGAAAACAATATGTATGCTTACATTCAAATTAACATAAATAAATTGCAAACATGTACATGTATGTACAAAGCCTATGTACATATGCATGAGTGTGCCTAATGATTGCATATACCGATGTTGTAATTTTGTATGCATGTACATAAATGAATTATATGTGCATATTTGTATGAATGCATGTCAGATAAGGTTCCAGAAAATTTTTATTTCTAAGAAAGATTCCAAAAGAGACAAATCTTAGGTGCAATTCATCAAGTGTTTGCCATCAGGTTTTCCTTTAACAGGTGACATGTACAGTCATCACATTTAACAAGTGACATGTGTTTGCCATCATTTTCTAACAAAGTTTAAGCATATCATGGAGTGTAAAATTGTGCACGTCACTTGTTAAGTAAAGAATCTGATAGCAAGCACTTAACAAACCTCACACAAGTTTTGTCCTTCCAAAAGCAAGCACATTACAACATACCCCTCATCCCGCGCTCTAGACCTAAACTGAGATTCTCGGCGAGGCACTTGAGGAGTCCCAATTGACTGCAACATCCTCCTACATTGCTGAACACCACCAAAAACATCCTGGTCCTTTTCTGCAGTTCGCTCTCCTTCTCCACATCCATCATCTGATTCCTTTTCGTAACACTTGCCACACTGTTCATATCTCTCACCTACATCATCCCTCTCTCTTTTTTGTCTTTAAAATACCTATTAAAGGACTTCCAACTGTCATCTTTAAGCCGCTTAGATTCGAATGTTGTATTTTCCTGCTCAAAAGCTTTGACAGATCCAGCCACAAAGCCCATCTCATAGTGCAAACCCTGCTTTTCATTTTTACTTGACAATTCTCTCTTAATAGTGTCCTTCTCCCTGTCATTCTGTTCCTTGTCTTTCTGAGTGTCCCTTCTCTCCCTCTCCCACTTCTCCACATCTCTCTCTTCTCTTACCACTTCTTTGCGTTCATTACCAGCAACACCTTGTTGCATACTGTTTCGGTGATCATTTCTAGCCTTATCCCTTTCTCCATAATCTCTATGCTTGTCATCCTTCCTCTTCCTATCTTTATCTCGAAATTTTTCTTCACCTTTAAAATCAGCATTGTCCTCTCCAATAGCCTCATGTGTCCATGGAATCCTGCTCCTCATCCATTGCAATATCTTTTGCAGCTTCATATGTGCCTTGTAGACCAGGCCTTGCAACATGCCATGAGCCTAAACCATCATCAGGTGACTCAAAATATCTTTTACCCCTTTGGTGCTCTTTATCATCTTTCCGATTTAGGTGAGAACTTGTTGAAGTGTAATTGTCTTTATCAAATTTGGTGCCACCCTTGTATTCACTGTGAGACCCCTTATTAGATTTATGTTCCTTTTCATCCCCCCTAGTCTCCATCCTTAAATCATTCTCAGCCTTGCTATCTTGAGGTTCCAACCTAGTATCGGTGTGTAACTCCCTAATCTCTGCCTTTGTGTCCTGGTTTTCAGACTTAACTTCACTAGCATCCTTTGAATTTTTGAATTCTAACCTGTTCTCAGATGTAACGGGATGGTCTGAGGAGCTGTCAGAAGCTGGAGGCATCCGATGCAGCAAAGATAATCTCTTATCAATATCACGGGGTTCAACACATGGGACCTTTGCAAATCGTCCATCCCGCCCGTGTTCAAAAGGTGGGTGAAAATCATTAACAACAGATTGAATTAGTTTTCTAGGACTTGGATATATGCCAGTCTCTTCAAGTGGCCGCTTTAAAGGAGTAGAATGGCCTCCTTCCTCATGCAACCTCTTCGGAGCACTGCTCATTATGTTTCAAATGTTAAAACTCAGCTGTTTCTTTGACAGTGAGAGAAAAGATCATGTAGTTTCAATTAACATCTGTCAAACACCTGCTGAAAAAACAAAATCAAGGATTTGGTATATCGATAACATAAATAAAAATTGAATGCTTTTATCATTCTGGTTTGATTTTAATTTAACAACTAGATCCATTATTTCTATAAAGGGGCACAATTCAATAAATAAATAGCATATTTTGCTTAAATAGTCAAAAACTGACTAGATAAATATTAAAATTGAAGAAATGCTAAAACAAAATATAAAAAATATGAGCGTTGCATTGGCAAACCATGACCATAGCCATGTATTCTAAATTCTTAAATTGGATTATGTTAGACATTCTTAAGGTGTAAGCTCCATGGTTTATCCTGATAAACCTAAAAATCTAAGAAAAATCAAGAGAAAACCACAAAGAATATGAATGTTGTGTCTGTACTAAGTTATGAACTTTGAAACATATATTGCAAAACCAGATGTACAAATAGTAGCCAATCTATAGTAACATCTAAGTATACTTGGGTTCAATGAAATATTGATATTTGAGTCCAAGAATAAAATCACCATACCCACACCCAATTTGTTCAGCAGATACATATACAAATATGAATATGAAACAACTAGTGAAATTGGCAACCATATATTTTTTGAACGGATATAAGCATAAATCAAAAAATTAGTCATATCCATACTAGTCCAACTAGATGCAGATACAAGCTGGACATCAATAATATTAATATTTTCTGTAGAGGAATATAGATAATATCAGCAGACACCACGCAATAACCACTCAATACATTAGAGTCTGCTTCAACATGGTAATATAGTAGGTGCTTTTGATCTTACCATCTTAAATTTATTTCAAGGCATAGAATTATCAAATAAATGAATAGACCTTTCAATCTGAATCACATATATCATTCTAATAGACTTTGATTTCGGGACCATACAATTATAAATCAAGAAAAAGTAAGTGGACCTGACCCATTGAATAATGACTATATCAGCCATTCTGACGTTTAAATTCGATACAGATTAAATTGTATGTTCAAAATCAGTTTAAAGATGAAGAATTTTGAAACTCGATTTACTAATCATTGCCAAAATCAAGTTGCCCTATCTAAAATAAGATATCCAGTCACCTACTAGTCCAGTTTAATTCAATTCCGACGGAAAAAAATTGGAGCAGGCGGGGATAACAAGTTCTCCACGTCGATTCAAATGTCTCGTCAGAAGAAAAGGAAGACAAATTGATCTCGCCATGAAAAGCAACGCTAGATTTGATGTAAAAAGAAGCTTTTTTTTTTTCCACATGTAAAAGGGGATAGTGTTTTCCAATCTTCTTGATTTAATTGCCGAGTCAAACAACGAAGAAGAAACACAAACATGAACCCAGTTTATGAAATCCGTCCTCCGATTTCTCTTCTAAAATCGCTTAATTTCTGAGAAGACGAAGATATTACCTCAGCTAGCGACCCGGGGAAAAGGGCCGCTCGGCGCCGGATCGACGTGGTTTTGGAAGGGATGACGGAAGCACGGAGGAAGGGCGTAAAAACAAAGCGACGGCGTCTCCTAGGGACGACGGGGAGCTCGGTTTAAGGGACATTTGCGTTATGGGCACGTGTCGAGGCAACGTGGCAGAAGGGAGCTTCTAATTACACCGCAAAAATTACTCTTCACAACGCACGGGAAATCTGATTTGGCCCGCGTCTTATACTGAGGAGCAGCCCCCCCCCCCCCCCCCCCCCCCCCCCCCCGGCCATATTATGAAAATAACGTATTTGCCCTAAAATTTCAGGACTAAAATATCTTTCCTTACTAAATAGCCCCCCTCTTTCCTTTCCCCCAAACAGCCCCCCCCCCATCGTCGTCTCTCCCTCACTTCGGATCAACATTGAATCATTGATTGAAGCGATTTCAACCTTAAATCAAACTCTGTTCGGCCACACAGACCGAATAGAAATCACATTGGATCGTTGATTGAAGCGATTTCAACATTAAATCAAGCTCTGCCACACAGGGCTGAACAGAAGATTCTGTTCGGCCCTAAGTGGCCGAACAGAATGTTTATTCTTTCTTTTTTTTTTGGTTTGATTAATTATGATTAGTGTTTAAAATTATTATTTGATCGTGCAGAACGATGCTTCGACTGAATGCAGCGTGATTAGCTCCGATTGTGTGATGGATTACACAAATGAATTTACAACTTACGAGGTAAAATTTAATTGCATTTATTTTCGTATTATTTGACTGAGCAATGTTTAAAATTATCTACCAACATAAAACTATTTATTTTATAGATATTCAAAAGTAAAGAAGAAATGTGTAATTGGTGTCGGGAAGTCGGAAAGAGGAATGATTTATCGTTATTATTAAAAAATCTGATTCGGGCATCAATGTTAAGAAACCAAGAATTATTTTTTATGGCGAGAGGAGCGATGCTTGCAAAAGTAAACATATAAAGGAAAAGGGATCAAAGACCAAAGCCAGTGGCACTAAAAAGTGTGGATGTCCTTTTGCCTTAAGAGGGAAGAACTTGGACACTGCAGATGATTGGATGTTAATGGTCATTTGCGGTGTGCACAATCATTTAGCTGTAAAGCATCTCGAGGGGCACTCATATGCGAGACGATTATCTAAGGAGGAGACTACAATGCTAGTGGAGATGTCGAAGAGTTTGGTTCGGCATAAGGACATTTTATCTACTTTAAGCAAAGGGATGCCCTCAATGTTACGACAATGAAGACAATCTACAATGCACGGCAGAAGTGCAAGGATGTAGAGATTGCTGGGAGATCTCAGATGCAATATCTTCTTGGTAAATTATCTGAGTGTAAGTACATTGAGTGGCATAGGAATTGTATCAAGTCTGATGCTGTGCGTGACTTGTTTTGGGCACACCTGGCAGTATAGACTTGTTACGTGCATTTCCTCGTGTGTTGATAATGGATTGCACTTACAAGACGAATAGATATCGTCTTCCTCTCTTAGAGATTGTCGGGGTGACATCAACTAACATGACATTTTTTATTGCTTTTGTGTATATAGACTCTGAGCGAGAAGATAACTATACATGGGCATTAGAGAGATTGTGCAGTGTCATGGACGATGATGCTCTACCTGAGGTGATAGTCACGTACAGATAGAGACTTGGCTCTATTGAATGCAATTCAGAGGGTATTTCCTATGGCAACACATTTGCTATGTAGATGGCATATTAGTAGGAATGTTTTGGCCCAGTGCAAAAGATTATTTGAAACAAAGGAGAAATGGGATAAGTTTATAATGACTTAGAATATACTTGTGTTATCCATCACAGAAGATGAGTTTAATGATCACTGGACAAAACTCCAGAGAGAGTTTACTACCTACCCAGATGCTTTACGGTATGTGTCAGAAACTTGGCTGAGCAAGTACAAGGAAAGATTTGTTGCAGCATGGACGGACACATGTAGGCACTACGGGAATTTGACAACCAATAAGTATCACAAGGAATTGATAAATTGAAATAATATATTTTTATTGAAAATATATTAATAATAAAAATATATGATTATGTTAATTATACTTTATAATATACTTGATTATATTATAATTATAATTATATATATATATATAATTATAATTATAATTATAATATAATTATAATACTATATTAATTATATTATATTATAGTAATTATTATAATTTTATAGAAAATTTATTTAATTCCGTTCGGCCCAACTGGCCGAACGGATGGGCCGAACGGAATCAAATCCGTTCGGCCAGTTGGGCCGAACGGATTTAGTTCCCAGCTAGCCGAACGGATTTCCCTCTGTTGGCCCAGATGACAACCTAAGAGGGGGGGGGGTGAATTGGGTTCTTTAAAAAATTTAAACCTTTTGAATTATTTGTTTGCTTAGCGTGAGTGAAAGTGAATGCAGATGAAAAAATAAAATACAATCAATAAGATAGAGATAGAGATAGAAATAAAGGAGACACGGCAAACACAAAGATTTTATAGTGGTTCGGTGTATCCAATACCTACGTCCACTCCCAAGATTCACTTGGATCCACACTATAATCTTCCATGATTACAACCGAGTTGTTTTACAAGCTCACAACTCAAACTTGTTGTTTCTCGGGATCACAACGAACCCAGCCGATTTTACATGGGCTTACCAGCACAAAACCCAACACACAAGCTAACCTTAGCTTGTGACGAGGTACACTACCTCCACTAATTCAACCCTCTGATTGAATTAGTAAACCACAAGATGAAAATGTAAGTTTAATACAAAACAGCTCATTTAGAGCAGATATTTCAAAATAAAAGCAAGGTTTAGAAGAGCCTGTTTAGATTTGATTTGAGTGCAGGCTTTTCTTCTTTTTTTCTTTTCCTCAACTCCTTTGAAGTGTGGAATCGGGCCTCAGCTCAGATTCTTCACGGATTGAAAGTTGGAGTTGATTTGAGCTTTTTCTTCCTTTCTTTGAATGTTGAAAATCTCTTGATTTGCTCTTGAATGGCTCTTGGATTTTCTTCTAGACTTCTCTTGGATTGATGAACTTGAGCACAGATGAAGTCTCCTTTGATTTCACGCCTTTTCTTTCACTCTATTTTTGAATCTCGGATTTTTCAAATGATGCTCTATTTTTTCCTCTTTTTCTGAAAGATTTTTCTTTTTCTCTCTTGATTTGTATATCTGTCTCTTGATTTGAAAACGGCCTCTCTATTTATATACTCTGCGAAAATATAGTCGTTAGACACAAAGAAATCTAGCCGTTATTGAAAAATCTTACCGTTGAAGCTGAGTTGGCATTCAGAAAAATTACGCCCAGATTTGTTGGAGTCGACTCCAGCTTTAGGCGAGTCGGCTCGAAGACGCGATACCAAAAATAGAAATATTCAGAAAGTCAAAGGGTCGACTCATCGAAAATAAGGTGTCGACTCCTGACGACTGGGGGTCGACTCATGAAAAGTAAGGGGTCAACTCGAGAAGTGCTCAGAAAAATAATTCTTTGGTGTCTGAGCGGAGTCGACTCACACAGTCATGGAGTCGGCTCGACAAAATCGGGGGTCGACTCGAGAAATCACATGGGTCGACTCGAGACAAATAGACATCTCTGCATACTGAGTGGAGTCGACTCTGAAACTCTAGAGTCGGCTCCGGAACGTATCGAAAATCAGAGAATTTTCTGATTGACTTGAAATTCGTTCCAGATTCATTTTAAATTAATTTTTAACTTGAATACAATAAAATTGTCATTAGGAATCAATTCAAGAAATGTTTCAAAAACTCATTGATTGAGATATGAAGTATAAAAATTTCTTTTTGAAAGCTTAAACATGGAGCTTGAAGTTACTTTCAAATTGATTAAAGTCATACTTAACATACTCATTGATTGTTCTAAATAAATTCATTGCTCATGTAAATAAACTCATTGCATCTTTTAATATACTCATGGCTTTTGGTAATCATCAAAATCAATAAGATTGGGGTAACAATTTCTTAACAATCTCCCCCTTTTTGATGATGACAAAAACATTGAGTATATGCATGATTGATTAAAGAATTTATTTTATTTTCATAGTTAGTCTCCCCCTGAATGAGGTAGCTCCCCTTATGAAACTCAAATAAATATTTCATTCATTCAATTTAAGCTTATACACAATTTAATGTCAAAATACAGCCTTTTCATCTAAATTGCTTTTTCATTCATTCACTGTATGTATAATGTTTAGTTATTACTTCCTTTTATCTCATTCATTCAATTAGTTTAATTTCTCCCATGCATATACAGTTATAAAACTCTCCCCCTTTTTTGTTATCAACAAAAAGGTAGAGATGCATTAAACATAATCACATTCATTCATTCAAGATATGTTTTAACAAGATCTGAGATTCATTGATAATAGGAGAAGTACATTCAAACTCAGATTACATTGAGCATTCAAAACTGACTTTTCATTACATCAATGTATCAAAATGTAAAACATAATATGAACTTCATTACATTGCAAAGACTAAGCATCTACAACATCAAAAATGTGTCCTTACAATCCTTGTTAAGTGATCTATAATATTCTTCATTCCGTCAGTTTGAATCTTAACATAATCCTTCAGTCTTTCATCTACAAAAGTACAAGCAGTTAATATTTTGTCTTGAAGTTCAGCATTGCATTTTGCATAGGTCTCACCATCTCCACAGATGTCTTTAAGTTCTTCAAAAATATTCTTTAGGTCACCACTTAAAGACTCAGTTGAAGTGCTAAGAGTTGATTCAATCTTGGTGATCCGATCATCTAATGAATAAAGAGTTTCTTTAAGATTCATAAATTTGTTGTCAAACTCTGTCTTTAATTTATCAGCCTGATCATCAAGAAGACTCTTAAGCTGCATTAACTGAAGATCTGAAAAACCGACAGACGAAGAAGATGACTGATCAACCATCGGAGCAGGAGAAGGAGCTGGAACAGGAACAGAAGAGCTCGGAGGTACAGGAGATGAATGTCTAACTGACGGTCCAGGTGCCTCAGCATCCGCGACTCTATCTACCAACATACTTTTCTTTTCCCATCTGCCATCCTTCTTCACAAATCCCATTCTATGAATAGTGGCCAAACTATAGTAATCGGTATGTCTTAAATTTCTCATTGGCTCACTATCGGATATGATTATCCCTTGGCTTTGAAAGATTTAGTTAGTATCATGTCGTAGGGTAAACTAGATTTCCTCTTGCTCCCACAATCAGCAATGTACCATAATATCATGCTCGGAAGATTAATGGGTTTTCCAGTTACTATAGCATCCATTACAAAGATATCTCTCTCAGAAACATAGTCAAATCTCCCAATCTTAGGGAATAGGATCCTACTACAAATATTATGGAGAAGTCTTAATTCTAAGGATAGTTGATTTGCAAAGACTTCTTCAAAACCAACAATCTCTTTGTTAAGAAATCTTGATAGAGCTGGGCTTCTATCATCAGATGAAAAAGTGGAAGTACCAGACACTGGAAGTTCCAACAATCTTGAGAGTAAATCCACTGTCACAGTTATTCTATTTCCTCTAATGATGCTGACTAATCCATTGTTTCCTCTTGACAGATTCTTATAAAATTCTTTAACTAGGGCTGGGTAGGTTGGACAATCTAAAGAACATATCTTCTCCCATCCCATTTCAATTAACTGCCTCCCCACAAGAAAACCTTATGCCTCAAATAATTCAAAATCAACCTTCCTCCCGGTTGTAATCACTCTATCGGCAAGATGATCTACCTGAGATGTGGCCGTAGCGGGAGAAGCACTCGGAGTCGAAGAGGATGAGGTGGAATCCATGCTCGGAGAGGGTTCATGAGCGGGACGCCTCACAGTCTTCTTCACCGCCTTCTTCCTTTTCATCCCGGCTGCACCAATGCTAGAACCACGGGTTTTAGGAGCCATTTGATCTAGTGGAAGGGTTAATCAAGGATTTCTAAGGTTTTGGTAGGTTAGAAAAATTTTGGAGAGAGTATTTGAAAGATTTGAGATGATAGAAATGAGCGACGAGTCGACTCTGCCCTAAATAAATTGACCTGGGATCACTTCGAGTCTGCTTCTGCAAAGTGTGGGGTCGACTCCGGGTAGTCACAGAAATTTATCGCGAAATGGAGTCGACTCGCACAGAGATGGGGTCGGCTCCAGAGTTTCAGCAGAAACATGGAGTCGACTCCGATACTCACCGAGTCGGCTCCGAGACCATTTCAGAGCAAAAACACAAAGTTTCAGATAATCTGAAATGTGTCCGGATATTGATCATAAAAAATTGATAAAATAATCATTGAAGATCAATAAGATATGAGTTCTAGATAAAATTTCCTTAAAGATCAGGGATTTGAAAGAATTTTAGATAAAATTTCCTTAGGGGTTTCAAATTTATTCTAATGGATCACAAATCCCTAATTCTCTCTAAGATAACAAAATCTCTCTTCACTTAAGGGTTTTGTAAATATATCTGCCAGTTGTTCTTCAGTATTCACATAATCAAGACAAATTTCATTATTGGCAACATGTTCTCTTATAAAGTGATATCTAATTTCAATATGCTTTGTTCTTGAGTGTTGAATTGGATTTTTAGTTAGATTGATTGCACTTGTATTATCACATCTTATAGGTGTCTTATCAAGTGTGATACCATAGTCTTCAAGTTGTCTCTTAATCCATAAGATTTGAGCACAGCAACTTCCAGCTGCAACATATTCTGCTTCAGCAGTAGATAATGCAACCGAATTTTGCTTTTTGCTAAACCATGAGATTAAGTTACTTCCTAAAAATTGGCATGCACCACTTGTACTTTTTCTATCTAACTTACATCCAGCATAATCAGAATCAGAATAAGCAATCAGATTTAATGTTGAATCTCTAGAATACCATAAACCTACATTTTTTGTTCCACTAAGGTATCTAAAAATTCTTTTAACAGCAATTAAATGTGATTCTTTAGGTTCAGACTGAAATCTAGCACATAAGCAAACAGCAAACATTATGTCTGGTCTACTTGCAGTTAAGTAAAGTAGGGATCCGATTATACCTCGATAATATTTTTGATCAACCTTCTTACCTTCTTCATCTTTGTCCAGCTTGCATGAAGGACTCATTGGTGTTCTGAGGGGTTTGATTGATTCCATACCAAACTTCTTTAGAATTTCTCTTGTGTACTTTGTTTGGTTGATAAAGATTCCCTCTTTGCTTTGTTTAATTTGGAGTCCAAGGAAGAAATTGAGTTCTCCCATCATGCTCATTTCAAATTCTCCCTGCATTAACTTAACAAACTCTTGACATAGAAGATTGTTAGTAGCACCAAATACAATGTCATCAACATAAATTTGAACTACAAGTAAATCTTTGTCTTTTCATTTCAAAAACAATGTTTTATCAACATTTCCTCTTGTAAAATCATTTTCAATTAAAAATTTACTTAGTCTATCATACCAACTCTAGGTGCTTGTTTCAAACCATATAAGCTTTGTGCAATTTAAAAACGTGATTTGAAAATTCATGATCTTCAAATCCCGGTGGTTGTTCAACAAATACTTCTTCATTTATTAATCCATTTAAAAATGCACTTTTGACATCCATTTGAAATAAATTAAAGTTCATGTGACATGCTGTTGAGAAATTATTGAAACATAATTGCCCCAACTTATTAATTTTGATGATTTCCAAAAGACATTGCTTTACTTTCTAAAAGGCTATGAAAATGTTATGTTAACCAATGAAATATTCAATTTCAAATTGGAAACTATGAACTATTAAAATTATAGTGAGTTTCATGAATCAATTGAATATATGTTTCAGTGAGCTATACTTATGAATTCAAAAATGATTTTATATATCAATCTCTTAAAGATCAATGACTTAATGAGAATGCTTTGAAATTGAGCTTTACTGTTAAAACAACATTATCTAAGTCAAATTTATATTTCAAAGTTGGTTGGGATGATTTTCAAAGCAAATCAGAATGTTTTCTGATTTTTGTATCAGTCCCGAGCCGACTCGAGAGTTTCCGAGTCGACTCCTGAACTTTCTCGAGCCGACTCATGACTGAGCGAGCCGACTCGACTCAGGCGGCAGAAAGACTCATTTTTGAGTGCTTCTCGAGTCGACTCCCAGCTTTTCGCGAGTCGACTCCTGAAAGTCAAGAGTCGACTCCCAGATTTTCTCGAGTCGACCCCTGAAAACTCATTTTTTGATGCGTTCTGGATTCGATTGCTCGAGCCGACTCGCACAGTCCCGAGCCGACTCCCCGAATTCTGAGCGGAAATTTTTTGAGTTGACACATCAGCTCCAACGGATATATTTTTGAATAACGGTTATTTTTCTTTGTTTCTAACGGCTATATTGTTTCAGAATCTATAAATAGAGGAGCCATTCAACAAAGAAAGAAGAGAGAAGATATATATTGAGAATCATTCAGTAAGAAATTCAAAAGAGGGAAAAACAGAGTGTTATTAGAAAAATCGTTTGATTTGAGAAGAAAGATTCCAAAAGGAGTGAAATCCAAGAGTGGGATTCGTGCACTCCAGAGCTACCTTCTACAAAAGATTCAAGAGAAGATCCCAACACTTTCAAGAGCAAATCAAAGATCTTCCACATTCAAAGAAAAGGGAGAAAAAGCTTCAACCCAACTCCAAGGCTCAAATCTGTGGAGAATCGGTGCCGAGGCCTGATTCAACATCAAGAGGAGTTGAAGGAAGGAATCCAAAGAAGCCAAGCCAGCTCTCAAGCTTTATATATTCAGGCTTTTCTAAACTCAATTTTTATTTTGAAATATCTGCTCAAAAAGGAGCTGCTTGTAATTAAACTCATTTTATTTGTTTGTATCTAGTTTAATCTGAGGGATTAAACTAGAGGAGGTTGTTAAACCTCGGTACAAGCTAGGTTTAGCTTGTGTTTGGGTTTGGTGCCGGTGAGCCCGTGTAAAATCGGCTGGGTTCGTTGTGATCCCGGAAAAACAACAAGTTTGAGTTGTGAACTTGGAAAACAACTCGGCTGTAATCTAGAGAGATTATAGTGTGGACCCAAGTGAGTCTTGGGAGTGGACGTAGGTGTTGATTGCACCGAACCACTATAAAAATATCTTGTGTTTGCCGTGCCTAATTGTCTCTTCTCTATCTCTCATATACTTGTGTTTGTGCTTTGCTTATTAGCTAATCCTCTCACTTGCACATCTCATTTTAAATTGCCTAAAAGTCTTAAATTTTTAAGAACCCAATTCACCCCCCCTCTTGGGTTGCCATCTGGGCCAAACAATTGGTATCAGAGCATAGTGCTCATTTAGAGTTTGATCTCACGATCAAGAGCTAAAGGTCATTATGGCAACTCAAAGTGGTTCTAGTTTTGCGGAAGGTCATTCCACGAATAGACCTCCACTTTTTAATGGCTCAAACTATTCTTATTGGAAAGCTAGAATGAGGATATTCATTCAAGCTTCTGATTATGAGCTTGGGGTGTTTATTAAATGGACCTAGTACACCCACACACCTTATAGATGGCACTATTGTTCCAAAGCCCGAAAGGGATTGGAATGATAATGATAGGAGAATGGCTCAACTCAATGCCAAAGCCATTAATATCTTATATTGTTCCTTAGACTCAAATGAATTCAACCGCATCTCTACTTGTAATTCCGCTAAAGAAATATGGGATAGGTTGGAAGTTACACATGAAGGAACAAACCAAGTAAAAGAATCAAAGATAAATATATTAGTTCATAAATATGAATT
>UESW01003828.1:134810-278196 GCA_900491605.1 Calamus simplicifolius
GTTTTCTTAAGCATTGGTCTTATTAAGGCTCTATTTAAAATGTACATGCCGTGTTTATAGCTTTCGCCCAAAAATACTTTGGTAGGTTGCTTTCACATAGCATGGTACGGGCAATGTCTTCTAAAGTCCTATTTTCCTTTCTACAACATCATTTTGTTGTGGGGTCCTAGGTGCAGAAAAATTATGATTAATACCATTTTCAGCACAAAAACTTTCAAATAGGTGATTTTTCAAATTCAGTTCCATGATCACTTCTTAGAGACACTATGGTAGTGTTTTTCTCATTTGTGACTTTCTTAAAGAATTTAAGGAATATCGAAAAAGTCTCATCTTTGTGAGCTAAAAATAATACCCAAGTGTATCTAGAGTAATCATCTACAATCACAAGACCATATTTCTTTTCTTCTAGACTTGTGGTTCTAGTTGGTCCAAAAAGGTCCATGTGAAGTAGCTCTAATGGCCTAGAAGTTGAAACAACATTTTTAGATTTGAAAGAATTTCTTGTTTGTTTTCCAATTGACATGCATCACATATTTTGTTGTTTTCAAAATCTATTTTAGGTAGCCCTTTAACTAAGTCCATTTTAATTAGTTTTGAAATTAGGTGTGTGCTTGCATGACCTAATCTACGATGCCATAACCATCCAATTTCATTCATATTAGCATTATCAGCAATTAAGCAATGATCACTCATAGATAATTTGTCTAGATCAACCAAGCAAACATTGCCATGTCTATAACCAGTAAATACAATGCTATTCTCAATGGAATTGACACTGTGCAGAAAGAGGTTTCAAATGATACTTTAAAATCTTTATCGCACATTGGCTTATACTAATTAAGTTATGCTTTAAACCATCAACATAAAGTACATTATCTATAAAGGTGGATGGAGTTATACGGATTTTACCAAGGCCCATAATCTAACCTTTACCATTATCCCCAAACGTAACAACTCCTCCTTTCTTTTCTTCAAGGGTGATGAATTCTTCTTTGTCACCCATCATATGTCTTGAGCAGCCACTATCAAGATACCACTTTCTCTTTGATCTCTTGGCCACAAGACATTCCTGCAATGAAATCAAACTTTATGTTTAGGTACCCAAGCTTTCTTGGGTCCTTCATGGTTAGTAGCAACAAATATTGTTCCTTTCGGAACCCATATTTCTTCCCTTTAAAATTTAAATTTTTATTTGGTTTTTGTAAATTACATTCAAATGATTTATGCCCTTTTAAATTACATTTAAAGCAAGTGATGTTACTTTGGCTAGCACGCACAAAAATATTTTTCAGTGATTTTTGTTTTCTAAAAGTGTTATACCCTAATCCGGCTTTGTCAAAAACTGCTTTTTGACTATTTAATAACATGTCCAATTTAGTTGAGCTTAAGGTAAACTTATCAATTATGTTCTTATATTTTTCAACCTCTTTCCTTAGTTTATCATTTTCATTGGAAATTAATTCTTTTTCTTTTACCAAAATTTCATTTTCAGATTTAAGTTTCTTAACTATATTATTAAGATCTTCCTTTTCTTTAATGAAAGTTGAATTTTTATTTTTCAAAAGCTTGTATTCTTTTTCAAAACCTTGAAATCGCCGATAAGTTCATTAAAAGCATCAAATAATTCATCAAATGCAAACTCATCGTAAGGGTTATCGGAACTTACCTCATCGTTGTCGTCCGCCATAAGACATACATTTGTGACTTCCTTTTATTCTTCTTCTTCGGAAGAAGATTCTTCGCTATCACTCCAAGTCGCCACATAAGCCTTCTTTTTCTTTTTGTAGGCTTTCTTTAATTTAGAACATTCATTCCTAAAGTGCCCCGGTTTATTACACTCATAGCAAGTCAAGGGGTCTTTCTCTTTTTCTTTGTCCTTGTCCTTGTTCTTATCCTTTTCTCCTTCCCACTTTGCTCCAAATTTCTTCTTGTGGAAGGGTTTCTTTCTTCTCATGAATCTTTTGAACTTTTTAGCTAAGAGAGCAGTCTCTTCATCATCATCATCATCATCATCGCTGCTGCTCTCTTCTTCTTTTGCAGCTTTGAAGGCAATCACTTTCTTCTTTGTGTCCTCCTCTATGTGCTGCTTCATTGTCAACTCATGGGTCATAAGTGATCCTAGAAGCTCCTCTAAGGGTAGAGTGTTGAGGTCCTTTGCTTCTTGGATTGCTGTCATTTTGGCTTCCCATGATCTTGGTAGTGACCTAAGAATTTTTTGAACAAGTTCTGAGTTAGTATATATCTTACCAAGACTTTTTAAACCATTTACAATATCTGTAAATCTAGTATACATGCATGCAATGGTTTCAGATTGTTCCATGCTAAACAACTCATATTTGTGAACAAGAATGTTAATTTTAGATTCTTTTACTTGGTTGGTACCCTCATGGGTAACCTCTAATCTATCCCAAATCTCCTTTGCGAAATTACATGTGGAGATTCTATTAAATTTATTTGCATCTAAAGAGCAATATAAAACATTCATGGCTTTAGCGTTAAGCTGTGCCATCTTCCTATCATTATCATTCCAGTCCCTTTCAGGCTTAGGAACAATAGAGTCATCAATAACATGTGTGGGTGTACTAGGTCCATTAATTATAACACCCCATAGTTCATAGTCAGAAGCTTGAATGAATATCCTCATTCTAGCTTTCCAATATGAATAATTGAACCATTAAACAGTGGAGGTCTATTCGTAGAGTGACCTTCAGCAAATGATCCAACTTGAGCTGCCATTTGGATCTTTAGCTCTTGATCGTGTGACCAAAATCTAATGAGCACTAGCTCTGATACCAATTGTTGGCCCAGATGACAACCCAAGAGGGGTGGGTGAATTGGGTTCTTTAAAAAATTTAAACCTTTTGAATTATTTGTTTGCTTAGCGTGAGTGAAAGTGAATGCAGATGCAAAAACAAAATACAATCAATAAGATAGAGATAGAGATAGAAATAAAGGAGACATGGCAAACACAAAGATTTTATAGTGGTTCGGTGTATCCAACACCTACGTCCACTCCCAAGATTCACTTGGGTCCACACTATAATCTTCCTTGATTACAACCGAGTTGTTTTACAAGCTCACAACTCAAACTTGTTGTTTCCTGGGATCACAACGAACCCAGCCGGTTTTACACGGGCTTACCAGCACAAAACCCAACACACAAGCTAACCTTAGCTTGTGATGAGGTACACTACCTCCACTAATTCAACCCTCTGATTGAATTAGTAAACCACAAGATGAAAATATAAGTTTAATACAAAACAGCTCCTTTAGAGCAGATATTTTAAAATAAAAGCAAGGTTTAGAAGAGCCTGTTTAGATTTGATTTGAGTGCAGGCTTTTCTTCTTTTCTTCTTTTTCTCAACTCCTTTGAAGTGTGGAATCGGGCCTCAGCTCAGATTCTTCACGGATTGAAAGTTGGAGTTGATTTGAGCTTTTTCTTCCTTTCTTTGAATATTGAAAATCTCTTGATTTGCTCTTGAATGGCTCTTGGATTTTCTTCTAGACTTCTCTTGGATTGATGAACTTGAGCACAGATGAAGTCTCTTTTGATTTCACATCTTTTCTTTCACTCTATTTTTGAATCTCGGATTTTTCAAATGATGCTCTGTTTTTTCCTCTTTTTCTGAAAGATTTTTCTTTTTCTCTCTTGATTTGTATATCTATCTCTTGATTTGAAAATGGCCTCTCTATTTATAGACTCTGCGAAAATATAGTCGTTAGACACAAAGAAATCTAGCCGTTATTGAAAAATCTTACCGTTGAAGCTGAGTTGGCATTCAGAAAAATTACGCCCAGATTTGTTGGAGTCGACTCCAGCTTTAGGCGAGTCGGCTCTAAGACGCGATACCAAAAATAGAAATATTCAGAAAGTCAAAGGGCCGACTCATTGAAAATAAGGTGTCGACTCCTGACAGTCGGGGGTCGACTCATGAAAAGTAAGGGGTCGACTCGAGAAGTGCTCAGAAAAATAATTCTCTGGTGTCTGAGCGGAGTCGACTCACACAGTCATGGAGTCGGCTCGACAAAATCGGGGGTCGACTCGAGAAATCACATGGGTCAATTCGAGACAAACAGACATCTCTGCATACTGAGTGGAGTCGACTCTGAAACTCTAGAGTCGGCTCCGAAACGTATCGAAAATCAGAGAATTTTCTGATTGACTTGAAATTCGTTCCAGATTCATTTTAAATTAATTTTTGGACTTGAATACAATAAAATTGTCATTAGGAATCAATTCAAAAAATGTTTCAAAAACTCATTGATTGAGATATGAAGTATAAAAATTTCTTTTTGAAAGCTTAAACATGGAGCTTAAAGTTACTTTCAAATTGATTAAAGTCATACTTAACATACTCATTGATTGTTCTAAATAAATTCATTGCTCATGTAAATAAACTCATTGCATCTTTTAATATACTCATGGCTTTTGGTAATCATCAAAATCAATAAGATTGGGGTAACAATTTTTAACAATCTCCCCAACACCCTCTGTTCGGCCCATCGAACAAAGGTTCTCTGTTCGGCCAACCAGGGCCGAACAGAGCTGGGAGGCTTGGTGAGGGAGGGATCTTGGGGGGACGAAGGGGTAGATCATGTGGTGGAGCCGTCGACACATATGGACGCCGGGGAGGGAGGTATCTTGGCAAAAAAAAAACATCTTGGGACAGATCGAGGAAAGGAGGGAGGGAAGGAGGGAGGAGGAAGACTTACCTTACATGCCGGAGAGAGCGATCCGCTGCCGGGGAAGCCGCCGCTGGGGAGCACCGTGAGTGAGAGAGGTGAGCGCGAGCAACAAGGGAAGGGTCGGACGTGGGGAAAGGGGGGGCCAAATAGCAATCTTAAGAGGGCTGGGAGGAGGGGTAGTTTAGAAATTTTATAAAAATAGGGGGGCTCCTCAGCAATATTGGAGGGCTACTGAGCAAAAAAAAAAATTGGGGGGCTCCTCAGCAATATTCGCGAGCCAAATAGACGCTCCCCAATCGCACGTAACCAAAAAAATTCCCAATTTACCCCAATGGTCAATGACCATTTTACCCCCCTCCCAATGTTTGAGGTGAACAAAACTCTCCTTAATCCATTTCAAGCTTCTAAACCCCTTGTTTAAAGGAATTTCAATCTTTAATTAAATAATGAACAAGCAACTAGTGATTTGAGAAGTTCTTATGAATGCAAAGATTCATTTTTTAACATGTTTCGATTTTTTTTTTTCGGATCATATTTTGTTTGGCTACACAGAGCCGAACAAATCACCTCTATGCCGAACAGAGGGTTTAGGATAATTTAGGAAGGCTTTTATATGGGTTAAATGTCAATTTAAAATAATTTTTTTGTACATTTAGGGCGATGCTTCAACCGAATGCAGCATGATTGGCACTAAATGTGTGATGAATTATACAAATGAATTTATAACTTACGAGGACTGATAATTTTGATTGCAATTATTTTATTAATTGACTAATCAATATGTAAAATTGTCTACTCATATTAAACTATTTAATGTGTAGATATTCAAGAGTAGAGAAGACATGTGCAATTGGTATCGAAAAGCTGGGAGGAGGAATGGATTTGTTGTTGAAATTAAAACTTTTGATTCGGGTGGCAATGTTAAGAAATCAAGAATTGTATTTGGTTTCGAGATGAGTGGTACCTACAGAAGTAAAAGCATAAAGAAAAAGGGATTAAAGATCAGGGCTAGTGGCACAAAGAAGTATGGATGCCCTTTTGCATTAAGAGGAGAAAATTGGACATTATAGATGATTGGATGTTAATGGTCATTTATGGTGTACACAATAATCCGGTTGCGAAGCATCTCGAGGGGTACTCATAAGCTGAACGATTATCTAAGCATGAGACTTCATTGTTAGTGGATATGTCGAAGAGTTTGTTTCGGCCAAAGGATATATTGTCCACATTGAAGCAAAGGGATGCCCTCAATGTTACGATAATCAAGACGATCTGCAATGCACGTCAAAGGTATAAGGTTGCAGAGAAAGCTGGGAGATCATAGATGCAACATCTTCTAGGTAAATTAGCCGAGGCTAAATACATTGAGTAGCATAGGAATTGTATTAATATTGATGTTGTGTGTGACTTGTTTTGGGCATATCTTGGTAGCATAGATTTGTTATGTGCATTTTCTCATATTTTGATAATGAATTGCACATACAAGACGAATAGATATCATCTTCCTCTCTTAGAGATTATGGGGGTGACATCAACTGACCTCATATTTTCTATTGCTTTTGCATACATGAACTCTGAGCGGGAAGATAAACTATATATGGGCATTAGAGAGATTGCGCAGTGTCATGGATGCTGATATTTTGCCTGAGCTGATAGTCATAAATAAAGACTTAGCTCTATTGAATGCAATTCATAGGGTATTTCCTACAGCTGCACATTTGTTATGTAAATAACATATTAGTAGGAATGTTTTGGTCCAGTGCAAAAGATTATTTGAAATGAAGGAGAAATAAGATAAGTTTATAATGAGTTGGAATATACTGGTATTATCCTCCATAGAAGACGAGTATAATGATCACTGGAGTACACTCCAGAGAGAGTTTAGTACCTATCTAGATACTTTACGGTATATGTCAGATACTTGGCTGACCAAATATAAGGAAAGATTTGTCGCGACATGACAGACATATATAAGCATTACGGGAATGTGACAACAAATAGATATCAAAGAAATTGATTCATTTAACAACTTTATAATTTAATTACATCTTTGTTATCTAACTTTGATTTAATTTTATTTACTTTACTAGGGCTGAAAGTGCACATACAAAGCTTAAAAGATAGCTTGGATCAAGCTAAGGGTCTTTTGAGTCATATTGGATAAAAATATATAGTTTGATTGAGTTGCAGCACAGTGATATTAAAGCCTCATTCGAGAAGAGTTTAACGGTCATGCAACACAACTTTAAGCCTACTGAATTCAAAGAACTACGAGGTTTCATATCTATAAGTGCATTAAATCATATCTTCACCCAATTGAACTGAGCCAATTTAGTTGGGATTGATAAATCAGTTTGTGGGTGTGCTATTCGATGCACACATGGTTTACCATATGCTCATGAGATTGTGCGGTATAGGATGGAAGGTTGGCCTATTCCCCTCGATTGCATTGATCCTCATTGGAGAAAACTTGATATGGTGTCTATTACAAATGTGCAATATATGAAGCTGAGATGTGAACCATAGTTGGATATAATTGCCCAGAAATTTAAGCAGTTAGATGGGGCTTCTCAATTGCATATGTCAAATAAATTAAGAGAGATTGTAGATCTAGATAGTACTTCTCTTGAAGAACCTGAAAAAAGGTTGATCGGTTCACGTGGCCGAGCTTCAATGAAGGTTGATACGTCTACTCGCCGTGACCCTTCTGCTTTTGAGTTGGCTTTCTCTGAACAAGATAGTTATTCATCTGGTTCATAGCCAATTAGTACGGGCATCCCAATGACAGATGCAAAATAGGAAGTCGAAGAAGAAGGTAAGAAGCATTTGTTTCATTTTTAATGAAGAGTGTCACGATGACCTGTGCCGGGGCTTGTCATGTCGGACTATGCCGGGGCGTGCAGGCCTATGTAAGGGCGTGCCGGCTCGTGCCGGCCCATCCCATGTTGAGGCATGCCGGTGTGTGCCGGTGCGTGCTGGCCCATGCTAGGGCATGTTGGGCTATGCTGGGGTGTGTTGTGCTGAGGCATGTTGGGGGGTGTTGGCTCTTGTCGGGGCACGCCGACCCATGCCAGGGCATGCCATGCCAGGGTGTGCCGACCCGTGCCAATAATTTATACCATGTGATTGTTTTTAATATAATTTATAGCATTCGATATGGTTTGCAGGTAATTCATCCTCGAACCCGGTTACATAAGCCAATGATATATATTGATTAAATTCTAGATGGGTTGAGGCCATACATCCACACATCAAGGATGTAAAAGCTGATGACAATTGTGGATTCAGGGCAATAGCTGACTTGCTGGGATTTGAAGAGGATGATTGGTTACGTATTAAGAAGGATTTATTACATGAGTTGCAATGTCATTCAGAGCACTATCATGCAATATATGCTGTTGAAGGGAGGCTTGACGAGATCACTCATGCGTTATCATATTTTGAAGATTATCCACCATATGACCGGTGGATGACTACGCCAGATATTGGGCATCTTATAGCATCCCGCTATAATATTATCCTATACCATCTTTCTTTTCAACAATGTCTTACATTCCTACCTCTCAGATCGGTGCCTCTTCCTCCTTCATCCCGCAAAGACATTGTAGTGGCTTTCGTAAAGGACAACCATTTTACAGAGGTATTAATTAAATGACTCTTACTCACTTTAAATGGCTTATAAATTTAATGAGTAATATTGTTTACTAATTTGAAATTTTTATAAATTTGAAGGTGTTCCTATTGCCAGGTCATCCTATTCCGCCGATAGCGACCAACTGACGAAGATATCATTTACCTTATGCTTCCGGATGGGTAAGTTCATATGAATCTAGGATTCAATAGTTCAAAGAAAATATCTCGTTAGATGTTATAATTAGCGAGACTATTGAGTTGTATAGTGCATTTTTAATCAAAGTTCTAATTTGTAAACATATTTCAAACACTGTATAATGCTTGACATATATCGATTTAGTGCATTAAATTTTGACTCTAGCACACTGAAAGAAATTTTATAGGAACCTGAAACTTTCATTCAAAATGCATTGTATTTTACAAATACAAAAAATTATGTTGTTTAAACAAAGTACTAAAGCCTACAAAATACATGAGATGCATCATCAATCCCCATCCCCCCATCGTCGATGCCTGTACTACTATGACGGTGCATGACTAGGGCTAGGTACATCCAGCTCATCTGTTGAGATACGCTGACCCTGCAACACCTGTGTCATATGAAAAATAACCTCGTACAGGTCGGTCCCCTGTGACGCAACCTTCTCTCAACCTATATATAGAATGCTGAAGCCAATGCTAATGGCATCGACAATACACCGTCGATGCACGTCAGCATCAATATCTTCGGGTCGTGCTCGGGAGTAGATACTAGATCGGCTTTTTGAGGGGTGAACTACAAGGTACGTGATACGAGAATACCAATCCATGTATTCTGGTATGCAATCTGATAGTCAGGTAATTGAATGGCTCCTGATCACTTGGCTCAACAGGTGATCCTCCCACCTCTCTCACATCTGATCCAAGAAGACGTACACAATGTGGTATGATCCTGCTGTCGATCCTATGCTAGCTCGCGCAAAGGCTAGTGGTGCATAGGGGATCGTCTATATTCTACCAAACTGTCGTAGAACCCTTTCAAGATGATATGGTTCTACGATATCCATACACTTCAGGCATCCACTGAAGAATGCAATATCAAAGAATGGACGATCCTTTCGACTATGATGATGGGGATCCTAAACTACCTGTAACAGATAAACATTAATCAGTTTAATTGGTAATATATGGCAAATCAAAATTATAAAATATATAAGCGAATGGTCCTTTGGTACATACCTCATCGGCTCTTAAAATGTCCAATGACTCATGTAGAACCACTAAATGGTCCATCGTGATACGTGATGGACTGTCGGAAATCCAACGGTAGATGTGGGACCTAGCATCAATATAATCAAGGGATGGGTGAGGGGTGAGGAGTGAGGTTTGAAAAATGCTTATATATCCAAACTTGGAGCAGCATCATGTATCCACTAATCTATCTAACAGATGCCCTAGACGCAATCCCTAACTGCTGATATAAATAAGCCAAGGCACCAGCATCCCAAGCATATGTGCTCATCCTATCCAAATCTCGAAGTAGAGAAAGATAAGCTATAGGCACCCCCGTCCCACTTTTATCAACAAAGAGTGTGCACTCTAACAAAAATAGTAAATACCCTCGCGTTACACACTTTATCCTATGGTAGCTATCTCTATCAGAAACAGTATGAAAATGACTCTTCAGCCACTCTAACCTCATAGACGGGCACATTGATAGCACCTCCTGACATGCGTCAACTTATGATACACCCAACACCTCCACTAGTAGGTCCTCAGCATCCCGATCACTCATCCTATCACATGATAGTGACACTGAGGCACCCGTGACATTAATCCCTAATATGGCGGCTACATTATCCAACGTGATTGTCATCTCGCCGAAGGGAAGATGGAAGGTGTTCATCTTGGGCTGTCATCTCTCTACGAAGCCCGAGATAAGAATCTTATCGGTGAACCGATAAGAGCAGTGCACTAGTTTTATCAGGCCCGACTGCTGAACTAATGCTTTGAACCTCCTATTGGATTGCCCTGATGCCCACTACTGCCATTCACCCACCTTGGCAGTATGATTCATGCATTTCAGTGGAGGCCATTTCTGTAATATAAATGGATAATATTAATAATGTATATCACAGCATTGTAATAATACATTAAAGAAAATATAATACATTAACAAACAAATAATACCCATTGCCTCTAGATGGAGGCTGCTATATGTATCTTGAAACTAATCAGGACAGATTCATCCTCTAGACCTCTTGGACATGGCCCAACCACTTCATCTTCAATATCCCTAGCTGGCATGTCCTCGTCTACTGTCTTAGCTGAGAGCGATCAGGAACCTTATGCTCAGCATGCCTGGCATGATATCTTCTGGTTGACGCCATGAGGCTAGCTCGTGAGGGACCAGCATCTATATCTGAAACATAACATTAACCAGCATTAAATATTTACAATATGTGTGATTGATGCAAAGGCATGGTAAACCGATTGAAGGGTGGAGACATGAGAATTTTTATTTTTTCTCACAACCTTGTGAGGCAGTTTTGTTATGTCTTCATGAACAATAAATATAAAAAAATATCTTGCTCCTCAATAATTAAAAGAAATAGGGCCAAACATTGAGAATTGAGACGGGAGGGAGGGTACTCACCGGGCAAGGGAGGGCCGCCGCTGCCGTGCCGGGGAAGTGTTGGTGCTGGTTGCCGATAAGTGTCGTGCCGGTGCTGAGGAAGGAGAAGGAGGATGGGAAGAGGGAAGGAGAAGGGTTTGGCGGGTTGGGTGAGGGAGAGGGGTGTGCAGAGAAGAAAAGGGGGAGGGGATAGTTTAGATTTTTTTTTTTTTGGGAGGGGGCTGCAGAGAGTAATTTAATTTTTTTAAGAAAAACCAGGGTATGGAGAGTAACTTTTACTGTGTATTTAGAAACTCCCATGATAGAGGGGAATTTCTATTTGCACCGCTCAAATTGTTCATACACCTCCCTAATTTAAAAAAACTACCCTTAGTGTTGGCCCAGATGGCAACCCAAGAGGGGGAGGGGGTGAATTGGGTTCTTAAAAATTTAACCTTTTAAAAACTATGTGCTTTGGAATATATAAGATTGAGTGCAGGATAAATATTAAGCACAAATAAAGAGATAGAGAGAGAGAGAGAGTCAAAACACGACAAACATAAGGATTTTATAGTGGTTCGATGTATCCAACACCTACGTCCACTCCCAAGTATCTCTTGGGTCCACACTATAATCTACTTGATTACAGCCGAGTTGTTTTACAAGCTCACAACTCAAAACTTGTTGTTTCCCCCGGGATCACAACGAACCCAGCTGATTTTCCGGGCTCACCAGCATAAAACCCAAACCCAAGCTAATCTAGCTTGTTCCTGAGATAAACAACCTCAACTAATTCAATCCCCCTGATTGAATTAGTAAACACCAAATTAATTTAAGGTTTACAACAATGCAAAGCTCCTTAAATGAGCAAATAAGCAGTATAAGTAAACAAAGATTTAGAAAAGCCTTTTTGAAGCGAAGTTGATGTGAGCTTTTCTTCTTTTCTTCTTTTCCTCTTCTCCTATGAAATATTGAATCAGCCTCAGCTCAGATTTTTCACAAAGATTGCAATTAAGAAGTTGGGGAAAATCAGGGCTTTTGCTCTCTTTTTCTTCACTTGGAAAATCCTTCGATTTTGAACTTGAATCACTTGGATTTCTCTTGAATCTCTCTTCAGAAGATAGACATGGATTTGAGATTTCTCTTTGAAAATTTCTCTCCCTTTTTTTTTTTCTTTTTATTTTTCTTCACACTTTTAACCGGACGGTTTCCCCCTTTTATAGAACTCTCAATCCAGTTTTTAGGTGGGAAATATAGCCGTTGGAGATGTTTGGATTCTTCTGCACACAAAGAAAATAGCCGTTAGAGGTTAGGTGAAAAGAAATCTTACCGTTGAAGTATGTTCTGACAGATAAAAAATCCGTTCCTGATAGGTTTGAGTCTGCTCCAACTTTTCATGTGTCGGCTCCAAGTCGGGTGTTCAAAAATAGTAAAGAAAAAGTTTTTAGGGAGTCGGCTCCAAAAAAGGTAAGTGTCGACTCGTCGCTTTCGGGAGTCGGCTCCGAAAAACTGTAAGTGTCGGCTCCAGAATGGTCCATAAAATACGTTCTCTATTCTCAGGTTAGAGTCGGCTCCAGAAACTCAGGTGTTGGCTCCCAAAATCTTGGGTGTCGGCTCCCGAATTCTAGGTGTCGGCTCCAGAAACTGAAACAGAATGCACTTCTCTGTATCTTAGGTTGGAGTTGGCTCCGAAACCTTGGGTGTCGACTCCGGACCGTGCCAAAATCCAAGAGACTTTCTGATACGCCTTGGGGTCGGCTCCTTACCATTTGGGTGTCGACTCCTGGCTCTGAACTTTAAAAATTTCTTTTTAAAACATTGATTCAAAACATGTTTCTTTATCCTTTTGATTGATCAAACATTTTAAATCCCTGAAACACTTGTTAAATCAATTAGAAACCAAATGAATATACTCATATCTTTTATTAATCATCAAAATCAATAATTGGGTCAACACTTAGCACCCCCGTCTCCTCCCCCCCTCCCTTCTCTGGCACCGGCGCCCCCCCCCCCACCCCTCCCCATGGCCCCTGTCTCCTTCCCTCCCCTTCCTGGCACCGCCCCCCTCCCTTCCTCGGCACCGGCGCCCCCTTTCTCCTCCTCCCTTTTTGGCACCGCCTCCCACCCCAGCAGTCTTCGTACATTAGCAGGGCTGAGCTATCTTTGAACCTCGAAAGGGCCGAGCTATCTCCATACCTTTGTGGAACTAAGCCTCATCCTCTCAACATAAGCACTATCACTGCCTCAAATCACGTTGGATATCTCGGAGGATAAACCATCCCGATCACAAAGATTTTGGACTAAGATTTTTAAAACAAAAATGGGAGCCAAATACAATACTCCGTCCATGATTAACGGGATTTTAAATCCCCGATAAGGCATCCATCAACCTCATCAACCGCCAATCTCTTTAACTGTGCCCAAAAAATTAGGTAACTATTTACCATCCCAGCAGTGCTCAAATACTAAGTCCAAAGGCCCCCTAGGTATGCTTTTCAGGCCCAAAAAATCCTAGCAGATGCCATTACATTCTAGAGACCTTCTCTGTGGTGTTCTTCTGAAATAATTTTCTCCTCTTATCTGTTTGCTTTGGTTTTCATTGACTTGAGCGTCAGAGGGTCCTCCGAAGCAATAGATTGGTGCTAGAAGAAGGGCCCCAAGTCCCTCTAAAAACTTGAAATCAAGGAGAAAAGGTTTATTCTAGAAGGACACTTTCTCAATGGCTAATCGCAAGAGAGCATCTACTGATGCTCCGGATCATGCCGCCTTCGAAAGGCCTGATCCCACAAATAATACGACATCCTCATAGCCGCCACAACCCATACTCCACCGCCACACCCTGAATGAGGTAGCTCCCCCTATGATACTCAATTTAACATCTGTTCTTCCTTTTAACAGTAAACTTTTAATGTTTGATACCAATTAAACAATTATATCTATTGTAACATCTATTCATCCTTTCAATGCATATATAGAATTGAAAATACAATTGCTTCTCCTTATGTGCAATTAATTAGATACCAGTAAATTAAGCTTACTTGATCCAATGCATATACAAAAGCTAAATACTTCTCGTTTATACTTCTCCCCCTTTTTTACTTTCAATGCATATACTATTATCAAATACTTTTACTTCTCCCCCTTTTTTGTAATCAACAAAAAGGTCAAAAAGTTTAAGTGAAATGACAAAATTGATAGTTACTTCAAAGATCAAATGACATTCATTAAATATCAAATAAGTTCATTACATCAAGAAGTCGAACATTACATTATTTTACAAAAAGAAACTTCATTGCATTAAAACTTCAAACTAAACTTCATTACATCAGAACTGTAAATCAACATCAAATTGGACTAAACTTAGCTTTTAATAACATCAAAGAAACTTCATTACAAGATAATCAAAAATTAGTTCTAATGCGTCTTTGCAGTTCTTCTACTATTCTTGCCATTCCTTCACTCTGAGTCTTGACAAAAGCCTTCAGTCTTTCATCAACAAATGTACATGCAGATGCAATCTTATCCTGAAGCTTAGCATTACATTTGAATAAGTCTCTGAGTCTCCACCATTGTCTTTAAGTTTATCAAAAATGTTCTTGAGATCATTCTTTAAGGATTCAGCGGAGGCTCCAAGTGTAGATTCAATTATTCTAACTCTTTCATCCAAAGAATAGAGAGTCTCTCTCAAGTTCATGAACTGGCTATCTAACTCAGATTTCATCTCTTCCTTGTGAATAGCAAAAATACCTCTAAGCTATTCTAACTGAGTATCTGAAAAACCAACAGATGACTGATCAAAAGCAGAAGGAACTAGTGGAGCTAGAGGTACATCCTGATTGGGCTCAGATGAGCTGTGTCTCACAGAAGGTCCTACCTTAGAAGGGCCAGGCACATTAGTCTCAGCAAACTATCGCCAGTATGACATTTTCTCTCCCATTTACCATCTACTTTTACAAATCCCATCCTGTGCACAGTGGCTAAGCTGTAGTAGTCAGTGTGCCTTAGGTTCTTCGAAGGCTCATTTTCAGAAATAGCTACTCCTTGACTCCTAAAAACCAAGGTTAGGATCATTCCATAAGGTGTGAAGATCTCTTCTTGCCCCCAGCCTCAGCCATATACCATATCATCATCCCAGCAAGATTTATAGGCTGACCCATCAAGATACTGTCCATAACAACAATGTCTCGCTCTGAGACATACTCAAAACGGCCAGTCTTGGGAAATAGAATCTACTGCAGATGTTATGTAACAGCCTAAGCTCAAGTGGCAATTGGTTTGCCCTAACCTCTTCAAATTCAGTTATTTTTCTTCCTAACATCCTTGACAAAGCAGATGATCTCTCACTATGAATATTTGCAACAAATCCAGTGACAGGAATACTTAACAGATTTCCTAAAATTTAGAAAGTAAGATGAATTCTCTTTCCTCTAACAGAACTAACAATCCCACCGTCTCCTCTAGCTAAATTCAGATAAAATTCTTTAACAAGTGCTGGATAAGTAGGTACATCCAAAGAGCAGACTTTATCCAACCGAGTTCTTTAATTTGTCTTCCAATGTCAAACCCTTCGGCATCAAAGAAATCAAAATCAACTTTTCTACCCATGGTAATAACTCGCCCAGCTAGAGTATCTACCTGTGGAGATGAGGGGCCAGGATTATCTGATGGTGTAGAAAAAGAATCATCACTCAGAGTGGGTTCTTGGACGGGACGTCTCGTCGTACGCTTCCTTGTAGCAACGGGAGCATCAAAGACCGATCCCTACGCTTAGGTGCCATAGAAATCTTAGGGAATGATTGATTTGGGGAGTATTTGGCTTTGGGAGGTTTTGAGAGGGTTTGGAAAAGATTTGGAAAGGGTTTGGAGAAGATAGAAATCGCGAAGGTGTCGACTCTGCCCTAATAAAGTCAATTTGGGACCACCAGGTGTCGACTCCGCAAAGTCGGGTGTCGACTCCAAGTCGCTAACAGTTAGCGCCCGAACTAGAGTCGGCTCTACTTAAGCGGGTGTCGCTCTAAGGTCAAGGACCAAGAGCGACACAGAAGAGATATCGACTCCTCAAATTGAGGTGTCGACTCCACTGACAGTTTCAGAGAAAAATAAATGAGTTTCAAACAGCCGAAACTTGTCAAAATAAAATCAATAAATTTTTGAAAAAATCTTTGAAATGTGGAGAATCAGATTGCTCAAATGACTAGATAAATTGTCCTTAAAATTACGAAAGGAATCTCAAGAAATTGATAGAAGTCTAGATAGTCATTCCTTAAGGGTTTCAAAATCATTCCAAAGGATCACAAATTCCTAATTCACCTCTAAGATAACAAAATCTCTCTTCACTCAAGGGTTTTGTAAATATGTCAGCTAATTGTTCTTCAGTATTAACATAATCAAGGCAAATTTCATTGTTAGCTACATGTTCTCTTATAAAATGATATCTAATTTCAATGTGTTTAGTTCTTGAATGTTGGATTGGATTCTTAGTTAAATTTATTGCACTTGTATTATCACATTTAATAGGAGTTTTATCAAGTGTTATGCCATAATCTTCAAGTTGTCGCTTAATCCAAAGGATTTGAGCACAGCAACTTCCAGCTGCAACATATTCTGCTTCAGCAGTGGATAATGCAACCGAATTTTGCTTTTTGCTAAACCAAGAGATTAAGTTACTTCCTAAGAATTGACATGCACCACTTGTACTTTTTCTATCTAGTTTACATCCAGCATAGTCAGAGTCGGAATATGCAATTAAGTTTAGTGTTGAGTCTCTAGAATACCATAATCCTACATTTTTAGTTCCACTTAGATATCTTAAAATTCTTTTCACAGCAATTAAGTGAGATTCTTTAGGTTCTGATTGAAATCTAGCACATAGACAAACAGCAAACATGATATCTGGTCTACTTGCTGTTAAGTAAAGTAGAGATCCGATCATACCTCTATAGTATTTTTGATCTACCTTCTTACCATCTTCATCTTTGTCTAATTTGCATGAAGGACTCATAGGTGTTCCAAGGGGTTTGATTGACTCCATTCCAAACTTCTTGAGAATTCCTTTGTGTACTTTGTTGGTTGATGAAAATCCCCTCTTTGCTTTGCTTGATTTGAAGTCCTAGGAAGAAGTTGAGTTCTCCCATCATGCTCATTTCGAATTCACCCTGCATTAACTTAGCAAATTCTTGACACAAGAGATTGTTAGTAGCACCGAATACAATATCATCTACATATATTTGACTACTAATAAATCTTTGTCTTTCCTTTTCAAAAATAAGGTTTTGTCTACATTTCCTCTAGTAAAATCATTTTCAATCAGAAATTTGTTTAACCTATCATACCAAGCTCTAGGTGCTTGTTTTAAACCATATAGTGCTTTGTGCAATTTAAAAATGATTTGAAATTCATGATCTTCAAAACCAGGTGGTTGTTCCACAAATACTTCCTCATTTATAAAACCATTTAAAAATGCACTTTTAACATCCATTTGAAATAAATTAATGTTCATATGACATGCAAATGCAAGTAATAGTCTAATTGCTTCTAATCTAGCTACAGGTGCAAAAGTTTCATCAAAATCAATTCCTTCTTCTTGATTATATCCTTTTGCAACTAATCTAGCTTTATTTCTAATTACTATGCCATTTTCATCCAATTTATTTCTAAATACCCATTTAGATCCTATAACTGAATGACCTTTAGGTCTATCAACTAAGGACCATACATTATTCCTAGTGAATTGATTTAATTCTTCTTGCATAGCTAGCATCCAATTATTATCTTTTTCAGCTTCTTCAATAGTTTTAGGTTCAATTTGAGATACAAATGCAAGATGATTATTGATATTCCTCATAGATGACCTAGTTCTTACTCCTTGAGATGGATCACCAATAATCAATTCCTTTGGATGACCATAGGCATATCTCCAATCTCTAGGAAGATCTACTTCATTATGATTAGTATCAATATCATCAATCCTAGGTGAATCATCATCTTTAGCTTCTTGTTCATGATCTGAAGATACATCTATATTTAATTTTTTAATATCTCTTTCTAGTATTTTGTATCTTCCTCATCATCAAATTTTAGTGAACTTGATGCTAAAGACTCATCAAAAGCTACATGAATAGATTCTTCTACAATTAAGTTTTTCTTGTTAAACTCTATAGGCTTTACTAGTTGTTGAATATCCTAAGAATATGCCTTCATCAGATTTTGCATCAAATTTACCAAGATTATCTTTTCCATTATTATGAATAAAATATTTACAGCCAAATACATGAAAATAACCTATCTTTGGTTTTCTATTATTCCATAATTCATAAGGTGTTTTCTTAAGGATTGGCCTAATTAGAGCTCTATTAAGAATGTAACATGCCGTGTTTATAGCTTCCGCCCAGAAGTACTTTGGTAGGTTGCTTTCACATAGCATGGTACGGGCCATGTCTTCTAAAGTCCTATTTTTTCTTTCTACAACTCCATTTTGTTGTGGTGTCCTAGGTGCAGAAAATTATGATGAATGCCATTTTGTGCAGAAATTTTTAAATAAGTGATTTTCAAATTCAGTGTCCATGATCACTTCTAAGAGACACTATGTGTTGTTTTTCTCATTAGTGACTTTCTTAAAAAATTTTAGAAATATTGAGAAAGTCTCATCCTTATGAGCCAGAAACAATACCCAAGTGTATCTAGAATAATCATCTACTATCACAAGACCATATTTCTTTCCTCCTAGACTAGTGGTTCTAGTAGGTCCAAAAAGGTCCATATGAAGTAGCTCCAATGGCCTAGAAGTGGAAACTACATTTTTTTATTTGAAAGAATTTCTAGTTTGTTTGCCTAATTGACAAGCATCACAAATTCTGTTATTTTCAAAATCTAGCTTTGGAAGATCTTTAACTAAATCCATTTTAATTAATTTTGAAATTAGGTGTGTGCTTGCATGGCCTAATCTACGATGCCATAACCATCCAATCTCATTTTCATTAGCATTGTTAGCACTAAGCAATGATTACTAGTAGACAAATTGTCTAAATCAATTAAGTATACATTGTCATTTCTATTACCAACAAATATAATGCTATTGTCAATGGGATTAGAAACAGTGCAGATAGAAGCTTCAAATGAAACTTTGAAACCTTTATCACACAATTGGCTAATACTAATTAAATTATGTTTTAAGCCATCTACATATAAAACATTTTCTATAAAAGTAAAGGGAGTTATCTGAATTTTACAAATCCCATAATTTGGCCTTTACCATTGTCTCCAAATGTGACAAGTCCTCTCTTTTATCTTCAAGGGTGATGAATTTTCCTTGTCACCCGTCATGTGCCTTGAGCAGCCGCTATCAAGATACCACTTTCGTTTTGATCTTTTGGCCGCAAGACACTCCTGCAAGGTAATCAAACTTTCTGTTTAGGTACCCAAGCTTTCTTGGGTCCTTCAGAGTTAGTAGCAACAAATATTGTTCCTTTCGAAACCCATATTTTCTTTCCTTTAATACTTAAATTCTTATTAAGTTTTCTAAGATTGTATTCATATGCTTTATGTCCTTTCTTGTTACAGCAATAACATAAAAAATCATTCTTATCCTGTTCTTTTCTAAAAAGTTTTTAACATACTTTTGTTTCTTATTAGGTCTATAACATAGTCCAGTCTTATCAAATACAGCTCTTTGATTACTCAATAACAAATTAAGTTTTTCTGAGCTATATGTAAATTTATCAACTATTTTTTATATTTATCAACTTCTTTCTTTAAATTAATATTTTCATTAGAAATTAACTCTTTATCTTTTAGCAGATTTTCATTTTTAGATTTTAGTTTTTCAATTTCATGAGTTAGTTTATCCTTCTCTTTGGCAAGATTTAAATTATCATTTTTTAAAGATTTGTTCTTCTTTTTCAAAACTTTAAAATCACTAACTAACTCATTAAATGCATCATATAATTCTTCAAAAGTAAAATCATCACAGGTGTTTCAGAACTTACCTCATTGTCGTCGTTTGCCATAAAGCAAATGTTGGCAACTTCCTTTTGTTCCTCCTCGGATGAGGATTCATCACTTTCACTCCATGTTGCAACATATGCCTTTTTCTTCTTCTTGTGCCCCTTTTTCAGTTGAGGACAATCATATCTAAAGTGCCCCGGTTTCTTGTATTCATAACATATGATGGGGTCTTTCTCTTTTTCTTTGTCCTTATCCTTCTCTTTTTCTTTTTTCCTTCATTTTTGTTCCATATCTCTTCTTATGGAAGGGTCTCCTTCTTTGCATAAATTTCTCAAATTTTCTAGCAAGGAGAGCTGTCTCATCATCTTCCTCTTCTTCCTCACTACTGCTTATTTCCTTTTCTGCAGCTTTAAGAACAATTGTTTTCTTCTTTTTGACTTCCTCCTCTTGATGTTGCTTCATGGTCAGTTCATGGGTCATCAATGATCCAAGTAGCTCCTCCAAAGGTAAGGTGTTGAGGTCTTTGGCTTCTTGGATTGCAGTTACTTTTGCTTCCCATGTTCTTGGAAGAGACCTAAGAATTTTATGAACCAATTCAGAGTTAGTGTAGGTCTTGCCAATACTTTTTAAACCATTTACAATATCAGTAAATCTAGTGTACATACATGTGATGGTTTCATTTTGTTCCATGCTAAACAATTCATACTTGTGCACTAAAATATTGATTTTGGATTCTTTAACTTGATTAGTACCCTCATGGGTAACTTCTAATCTATCTCAAATTTCTTTTGCGGAAATACATGTAGAAATTCTATTGAACTCATTTGCATCTAGAGCACAATATAAAACATTCATGGCTTTTGCATTGAGCTGAGCCATTTTCCTATCGTTCTCATTCTAATCCCTTTCGGGTTTAGGAACTATTGAACCATCTACCAAGTGTGTGGGTGTGCTTGGTCCATTAGTGATTACACTCCAAAGTTCATAATCTAAAGCTTAAATAAAAATTTTCATTCTAGCTTTCCAATAAGAATAATTTGGACCATTAAACAAAGGAGGTCTATTAGTAGAATAAACTTCAGCAAATGAAGATCCAGCTTGAGCTGCCATTTGGATCTTTAACTCTTGATCGTGTGATCAAATAAACAATGAGCACAAGCTCTGATGCCAATTGTTGGCCCAGATGGCAACCCAAGAGGGGGGGGGGGGGTGAATTGGGTTCTTAAAAATTTAACCTTTTAAAAACTATGTGCTTTAGAATATATAAGATTGAGTGCAGGATAAATATTAAGCACAAATAAAGAGAGAGAGAGAGAGAGTCAAAACACGGCAAACACAAGGATTTTATAGTGGTTCGGTGTATCCAACACCTACATCTGCTCCCAAGTATCTCTTGGGTCCACACTATAATCTACTTGATTACAGCCGAGTTGTTTTACAAGCTCACAACTTAAAACTTGTTGTTTCCCCCGGATCACAACGAACCCAGCTGGTTTTTCGGGCTCACCAGCACAAAACCCAAACCCAAGCTAATCTAGCTTGTTCCTAAGGTAAACAACCTCAACTAATTCAATCCCCCTGATTAAATTAGTAAACACCAAATTAATTTAAGGTTTACAACAATGCAAAGCTCCTTAAATGAGCAAATAAGCAGTATAAGTAAACAAAGATTTAGAAAAGCCTGTTTGAAGCGAATTTGATGTGAGCTTTTCTTCTTTTCTTTTCCTCTTCTCCTATGAAATGTTGAATCAGGCCTCAGCTCAAATTCTTCACAAAGATTGCAGTTGAGAAGTTGGGGAAAATCAGGGCTTTTGCTCTCTTTTTCTTCACTTAGAAAATCCTTCGATTTTGAACTTGAATCACTTGGATTTCTCTTGAATCTCTCTTTAGAAGATAGACGTGGATTCGAGATTTCTCTTTGAAAATTTCTCTTCCTTTTTTTTCTTTTTATTTTTCTTCACACTTTTAACCGGATGATTTCCCCTTTTTATAGAACTCTCAATCCAGTTTTTAGGTGGAAAATATAGCCATTGGAGATGTTTGTATTCTTCTGCACACAAAGAAAATAGCCGTTAGAGGTTAGGTGAAAAGAAATCTTACCGTTGAAGTACGTTCTAATAGATAAAAATCTGTTCCTGACAGGTTGGAGTCGGCTCCAACTTTTTAGGTGTCGGCTCCAAGTTGGGTGTTCAAAAATAGTAAAGAAAAAGTTGTTGGGGAGTTGGCTCCAAAAAAGGTAAGTGTCGGCTCGTCGCTTTCGGGAGTCGGCTCCGGAAAACTGTAAGTGTCGGCTCCAAAATGGTCCATAAAATACGCTCTCTGTTCTCAGTTTAGAGTCGGCTCCAGAAACTCAGGTGTCGGCTCCCGAAATCTTGGGTGTCGGCTCCTGAATTCTAGGTATCGGCTCCAGAAACTGAAACAGAATGCACTTCTCTGTATCTTAGGTTGGAGTTGGCTCCGAAACCTTGGGTGTCGACTCCGGACCGTGCCAAAATCCAAGAGACTTTCTGATACGCCTTGGGGTCGGCTCCTTACCATTTGGGTGTCGACTCCTGGCTCTGAACTTTAAAAATTTCTTTTTAAAACATTGATTCAAAACATGTTTCTTTGTCCTTTTGATTGATCAAACATTTTAAATCCCTGAAACACTTGTTAAATCAATTAGAAACCAAATGAATATACTCATATCTTTTATTAATCATCAAAATCAATAATTGGGTCAACACGTAGCACCCCCGTCTCCTCCCCCCCTCCCTTCTCTGGCACCGGCGCCCCCCCCCACCCCTCCCCATGGCCCCTGTCTCCTCCCCTCCCTTCCTGCACCGCCCCCCCTCCCTTCCTCGGCACCGGCGCCCCCTTTCTCCTCCTCCCTTTTTAGCACCGCCTCCCACCCCAGCAGTCTTCGTACATTAGCAGGGCTGAGCTATCTTTGAACCTCGAAAGGGCCGAGCTATCTCCATACCTTTGTGGAACTAAGCCTCATCCTCTCAACATAAGCACTATCACTGCCTCAAATCACGTTGGATATCTCGGAGGATAAACCATCCCGATCACAAAGATTTTGGACTAAGATTTTTAAAACAGAAATGGGAGCCAAATACAATACTCCGTCCATGATTAACGGGATTTTAAATCCCCGATAAGGCATCCATCAACCTCATCAACCGCCAATCTCTTTAACTGTGCCCAAAAAATTAGGTAACTATTTACCATCCCAGCAGTGCTCAAATACTAAGTCCAAAGGCCCCCTAGGTATGCTTTTCAGGCCCAAAAAATCCTAGCAGATGCCATTACATTCTAGAGACCTTCTCTGTGGTGTTCTTTTGAAATAATTTTCTCCTCTTATCTGTTTTCTTTGGTTTTCATTGACTTGAGCGTCAGAGGGTCCTCGAAGCAATAGATTGGTGCTAGAAGAAGGGCCCCAAGTCCCTCTAAAAACTTGAAATCAAGGAGAAAAGGTTTATTCTAGAAGGATACTTTCTCAATGGCTAATCGCAAGAGAGCATCTGCTGATGCTCCGGATCATGCCGCCTTCGAAAGGCCTGATCCCACAAATAATACGGCATCCTCATAGCCGCCACAACCGATACTCCACCGCCACTTGCGGCCCCGGTCACCCATGAACAGTCTGGCGCACTAGCCCAACAGGTCCAAGCCCTGATGCAATTGGTGCAGGGGTTCTATTGAGTCCTTCCCCAAGCTGCACCCACTCAGCAATTTTTCGCGGAAAATAGGCCTACATTCACCCAGGGTTGAAAGCTACTCGGAGGAGTCAAATGATGAGCAACTTCGGGCCAACCTCGACTTGATCGAAGAAGTCGGAGAAAAAGCCCTGGTCAGGATGGCTACGTACCAACAACGCGTGGCCCGCTACCACTCCTCTCGGGTAAAAGGGAAGCTATTCCTTCCTGGCAACCTAGTACTTCGCAAAGCATCCATCTCCAAGCCAACGAAGCAAGAAAAGATGGCCCCGAACTGGGAGGGCCCTTACCAAATTACCGAGGTCATCAGACCTGGTGCCTACAAGCTTCAAGATCTAGAGGAAAGAGCCATCTGTTGGCCCAGATGGCAACCCAAGAGGGGGGGGGGGGTTGAATTGGGTCCTTAAAAAAATTTAACTCTTTTAAAATTAAATCGATTGATATCAAAGTATGCAAGCGGATGGAGTTAATCGAAGCTAAGCACAAGCAATTAAAGAAGAGAGAGATCAAAACACTACAAACACAAAGATTTTATAGTGGTTCGGTGTAACCAACACCTACATCCACTCCCAAGCTCCACTTGGGTCCACACTATAATCCTCTTGATTACAGTCGAGTTGTTTTACAAGCTCATAACTCAAACTTATTGTTTTACCCGGGATCACAACGAACCCAGCCGATTTTTGGGCTTACCAGCACAAAACCCAACCTCAAGCTATATCTAGCTTGACCCGAGGTATACCACTCCACTAATTCAATCCCTCGATTGAATTAGCAATCAAATGAAATCAATTAATGTTTACAATGACAAACAGCTCCTTAAATGAGCAAATATGCAATATAAATAGACAAGGAATAGAAAAGCCTGTTTGAAGCAATTTGAATGTAGGCTTGGCTTCTTTTCTTCTTTTCCTCTTCTCCTTTGAAAGGTTGAATCAAGCTCCAGCTCAGATTTCACCCAGAAATTTATTGTTGAGAAGATGGAAAAAATAGGTTTTGGCTTCTTCTTTTCCTTCTTTGAAATCCTCCGAAATTAAACTTTGTACACCTTGGATTTCTTTTGAATCTTTCTTTAGAAGATGGACGAGCTCACAGAGATTTCTCTTTTTGAAATGGCTCCCTTGAATATCTCAATTTTTGATCTTTCTCCCTTTTTTGTTCTTTTTCTTCTTATTTTAAACGGTCCATTCTCCCCTTTTTATAGATTTTCTTTAATCTGAGATTAGGTGAAAACTAGCCGTTATTTCTGTCCTTGGATTGCTCCTACACACAAGAAAAATAGCCGTTAGAAATTAGGTAAAAAATGTTACCGTTGAGGCCGTTCTTACACTTTGAAAATCCGATTCTGTCAGGTTGGAGTCGGCTCCAACTTTTCATGTGTCGGCTCCACTTCGTGTATCCAAAAATAGTAATAAAAGTTTTCGTTGAGGGGTCGGCTCCCGATAAGTTATGTGTCGGCTCTTCGCATCCAGGTGTTGGCTCCCGAAATAGAGGGTGTCGACTCTAAATATGGCTCAAAATACGCTCTCTGTTCTCAGGTTAGAGTCGGCTCCACTCATTTAGGTGTCGGCTCTAGAAATTGATGCAGAAAAGCATACTTCTGTCTCTCAGGTTGGAGTCGGCTCCCGACATCCATGTGTCGACTCCAAACCATGCCGAATTTTGAGAACTATTCTGATACGCCCATGTGTCGACTCCTGACTTATAGGTGTCGACTCCAAGGTCTGAACTTTTGAAAATTATAATTGAAACTCATCTTAAAATCAATTTTGAGTGATATTTGAATTGTTAAACTTTTTTAATACCTGAAACACTTCATAAATTTGTCAGAAACAATGTGAATATACTCATGGCTTTTGTTAATCATCAAAATCAATAATTGGGTCAACAATCTCCCCCTTTTTGATGATGACAAAAACATTGAGTATATGCATGATTAAGTTATCATAGTTAAGCTCCCCCTAAATGAGGTAGCTCCCCCTATGAAACTCAAAATAAAATTTTCTCTCCTTATATACCGTTTCATTTTGAAATTTCATTTCTCTCCCCTTAATTTCATTTCTCTCCCTTTGAAAATCAAAAACTCATGCAATAATCAACTTAATCAAATTACTTAAGTGTTTTTAATGCATATACGATTTCTTCTCTCCCCCTTTTTTGTTGTCAACAAAAAGGTTAACATTCAACCACAAGTGAACTCATTGAATAAGACAATATTAATTCAAAGAAATTTCATTGCATCAAAAGATTTCAATACATAAGCTTCATTACATCAAAACATTCCATTACATCAAAACATTCTATTACATTAAAACATTACATCAAAACATTCTATCAAAACATCAAAACTATTACATCAAAACATTACAGTGTAAAGCAAACTAAAACTTTAAAATCCAAAACTGAAGCGTTTCTTCAGTCCTTCTAAGATCTTTTCCATTCCTTCCTTTTGAATCTTCATAAAATCATTTAAGCTGTTTTGAACCATGTTAGCAGCCTCTCTTATATTCTCTTGTAGCTCTATATTGCTTCTAGAATATGTGTCAGAATCACCAGCAATGTCCTTGATCTTATCAAAAATATTCATTAATTCATATTTTAGGGCTTCAGAAGAAGTTCCAAGAGAGGATCCTATTTTGTTCACTTTGTCTTCTAAGGAGTGAAATGATTCTTTTAAACTCAAAGTCTATTTTCAAAACTATTATTCATCTTCTCTTCATGTTCAGCCAACAAAGTCTTCAATTGCTCTAATTGTAACTCAGAAAAACTAGAAGCACTCGGAACTGAAGCAGGCATAGGTGTCGGTGAAGGCTCTGGTCTGCTAGGCTCGGTGAAGGATGTCTCATGGATGGTCCAGCTTCTGATGGTGCTGAAGCTCCAATCTCAGCTACCCTTCCTCTGAATGACCTTTCCTTTCCCAGTTCCCATTGACCTTAATGAATCCATGCGATGAACAGTAGCGATGCTGTAGTAATCTGTGTGCCTTAGGTTCTTTTTAGGTTCATTTTCTAAGATAACTACACCCTGACTTTGGAATGCTAAGGTTAGGATCATGCCATAGGGTAAGGAATATCTCTTCTTGCCACCAGCCTCTGCCATGTACCAAATCATCATGCCAAAAGATTAATAGGTTGTCCAGTCAAAACACTATCCATGATCACAATGTCTCGCTCCGAGACATACTCGAACCTACCAGTCTTAGGGAATAAAATCCACTACAAATATTATGTAACAATCTAAGCTCAAGAGGCAACTGATTTGCCCTGATTTCCTCAAAATCAACAACATCTATTCCTAACATCCTTGACAAAGCTCCTGACCTATCACTGTGAAAGTTTGCAATAGGTCCAAGAGTAGGAATCTCAAGAAGGTTTCCAAGAATCTCGGAAGTAAGATGTATCCTTTTTCCTCTTACAACACTTACTATGCCACCGTCTCCTCTTGATAAATCTTGATAAAATTCTTTAACTAAAGCAGGATATGTAGGAATGTCTAAAGAACACACCTTTTCCCAACCAATTTCTTTAGTTGTCGTCCATAGCGAATCCCTCATCTTCAAAAAATCCGAAATTGACCTTTCTTCCCATTGTAATCATCCATCCGGCTAGAGTGTCAATGTGTGGTGAAGGAGGTGAGGAAGGATCTGGAATCGCACTAGGAGTAGAGGATGAGGATGAAGAATCCGAAGATGGCGACGGTTGACGAATTGGGCATCTCGCCGTCCGCTTTCTCGTTGCCACCGGACCTCCATAGATCGTTCCTCTTCTCTTAGGTGCCATGGAATCCTAGGGAATGATTAATTGAAGGAATCTCAAGTTTTGATAGGGTTTAGAGAGGATTTGGAGATGATTTGAGTAAGATTAGGTCGAAGAGGTGTCGACTCGACCCTAAATAGTCGAAAAGGGTCCACTAGGTGTCGACTCCGCAAAGTCGGGTATCGACTCCAACTCGCTAAAATGGTTAGCGCCCGAACTGGAGTCGCTCCGCTAAAGTGGGTGTCGGCTCCAAGGTCCCTGACGAGAGCGACACAGAAATAAGGTGTCGACTCTAAGACAGATTTAAAAACAGATAAGAGTTTCAGAAATCCGAAAATCATCAAAATAAAATCAATAAATATGAAAAAATCCTTGGAATATGAAGAATCAATTGGTTCAACAATCTAGATGAATTTTCCTTAAAATCATGAAGAAATTTTAAGATATTGAATGAAATCTAGATAATTGAACTTAAGGGTTTCGAGTCATTCCAACGGATTATAAATCCCTAACTCTCCTCTAAGATAACAAAATCTCTCTTCACTCAAAGGTTTTGTAAATATATCGGCTAATTGTTCTTCAGTATTAACATATTCTAGACAAATGTCATTATTAACTACATGTTCTCTAATGAAATGATATCTAATTTCAATGTGCTTAGTTCTTGAATGTTGAATTGGATTTTTAGTTAGGTTATTGCACTAGTATTATCACATCTAATAGGAGTTCTATCAAGTGTTATGCCATAATCTTCAAGTTGTCACTTAATCCAAAGGATTTGAGCACAGCAACTTCCAGCTGCAACATATTCTGCTTCAGAAGTTGATAATGCAACCGAATTTTGCTTTTTGCTAAACCAAGAGATTAAGTTACTTCCTAAAAATTGACATGCTCCACTTGTACTCTTTCTATCTAGTTTACAACCAGCATAATCAGAATCAGAATAAGCAATCAAATTTAGTGTTGAGTCTCTAGAATACCATAAACCTACATTTTTTGTTCCATTCAAGTATCTTAGTATTCTTTTTACAGCAATTAAATGTGATTCTTTAGGTTCAGATTGATATCTAGCACATAAGCAAACAGCAAACATGATATCAGGTCTACTTGTCGTTAAGTAAAGTAGTGATCCGATCATACCTCTATAATATTTTTGATCAACTGGCTTACCGTCTTCATCTTTGTCTAGTTTGCATGAAGGACTCATTGGTGTTCCGAGGGGTTTGATTGATTCCATCCCAAACTTTTTGAGGATTTCCTTTGTGTACTTTGTTTGGTTGATGAAGATTCCTCTCTTTCTTATTTGATTTGGAGTCCCAGGAAGAAATTGAGTTCTCCCATCATGCTCATCTCGAATTCACCCTGCATTAACTTAGCAAATTCTTGACACAAGAGATTGTTAGTAGCACCGAATACAATATCATCTACATATATTTGTACTACTAATAAATCCTTATCTTTTCTTTTTAAAAATAGTGTTTTATCAATATTTCCTCTAGAAAAATCATTTTCGTTAGAAATTTGCTTAACCTATCATACCAAGCTCTAGGTGCTTGTTTTAAACCATAAAGTGCTTTGTGCAATTTAAAAACATGATTTGAAAATTTATGATCTTCAAAACCAGGTGGTTGTTCAACAAAAACTTCTCATTTATAAATCCATTTAAAAATGCACTTTTAACATCCATTTGAAATAAATTGATATTCATATGACATGCAATGCAAGTAATAATCTAATTGCTTCTAATCTAGCTACAGGTGCAAAAGTTTCATCAAAATCAATTCCTTCTTCTTGATTATATCCTTTTGCGACTAATCTAGCTTTGTTTCTAATTACTATGCCATTTTCATCTAATTTATTTTAAATACCCATTTTGATCCTATAACAGAATGATCTTTAGGTCTATCTACAAGGGTCCAGACATTGTTCCTAGTAAATTGATTTAATTCCTCTTGCATAGCTAACATCCAATTATTGTCTTTTTCAGCTTCTTCAATAGTTTTTGGTTCAATTTGAGATACAAATGCAAGATGATTATTGATGTTTCTCATTGATGATCTAGTTCTTACTCCTTGAGATGGATCACCTATAATTAATTCCTTTGGATGACCATAGGCATATCTCCAATCTCTAGGAAGATCTACATCATTATGATTAGTATCAATAACATCAACACTAAGATTCATCATCTTTAGCTTCTTGTTCATTCTGAAGATACATCTATATTAATTTTTTAATATCTCTCTCAAGTAAATTTGTATCTTCCTCATCATCAATCTTTTCCGAACTCGATGCTAAAGATTCATCAAAAACCACATGAATAGATTCTTCTACAATTAAGTTTCTCTTGTTAAACACTCTATAGGCTTTACTAGATGTTGAATATCCTAAGAATATGCCTTCATCTGATTTTGCATCAAATTTTCCAAGATTATCTTTACCATTATTATGAATGAAACATTTACAACCAAATGCATGAAAGTAACTAATGTTTGGTTTTCTATTGTTCCATAGTTCATAAGGAGTTTTTTAAGGATTGGCCTAATTAAAGCTCTATTAAGAATGTAACATGCCATGTTTATAGCTTCCACCCAGAAGTACTTTGGGAGTTGGCTTTCACATAGCATGGTACGGGCCATGTCTTCTAAGGTTCTATTCTTTCTTTCTACAACTCCATTTTGCTGAGGTGTTCTAGGTGCAGAGAAATTATGATGGATGTCATTTTCAATGCAAAAGTTTTCAAATAAATGATTTTCAAATTCTGCGCCATGATCACTTCTAACAGACACTATGGTGTTGTTTTTTCATTTGTGACCTTGAAAAATTTCAGAAATATTGGGAAGGTCTCATCCTTATGAGCTAAAAATAATACCCAAGTGAATCTAGAATAATCATCTACTATCACAAGACCATATTTCTTTCCTCCTAGACTAGTGTTCTAGTAGGTCCAAAGAGATCCATGTGAAGTAGTTCAAGTGGCCTAGAAGTGGAACAATGTTTTTAGTTTTGAAAGAGTTTCTAGTTTGTTTTCCAAATTGACATGCATCACAAACTTTGTTATTTTCAAAATCTAGTTGTGGAAGGCCTTTTACTAAATCCATTCTAATTAATTTTGAAATTAGGTGTGTGCTTGCATGACCTAATCTACGATGCCACAGCCATCCAATCTCATTCATACTAGCATTATCAGCAACTAAGCAATGATTACTCGTAGACAAATTGTCTAAATCAATAAAGTATACATTGCCATTTCTATTTCCAATAAATAAATGCTATTATCAATGGGATTAGAAACAGTGCAAATAGAAGCTTCAAATGATACTTTGAAACCTTTATCACACAATTGGCTAATACTAATTAGATTATGCTTTAAACCATTAACATATAAACATTTTCAATAAATATGGAGGAGTTATTTGAATTTTACCACACCCCATGATTTGGCCTTTGCCATTGTCACCAAACGTAACAACTCCTCCTCTTTTGCTTTCAAGGGTGATGAATTGATCCTTGTCACCCGTCATGTGTCTTGAGCAGCCACTATCGAGATACCACTTTCGCTTTGATCTTTTGGCCACAAGACACTCCTGCAAAATGATCAAGTCTTATATTTAGGTACCCAAGCCTTCTTGGGTCCTTCATGGTTAGTAAAAAAGATTGTTCCTTTTGGAACCCATATTTTCTTTCCTTCAACATTTAATTTCTTGTTACTTTTTCTTGCATTACATTCATAAGATTTATGACCTTTCTTGTTGCAATTGTAACATGTAATATCATTGTTTTCTTAACAAAGAAATTTTTACAAATTTTTGTTTCATGTTTGGTCTATATCCTAATCCAGCTCTATCAAAAATAGCCTGTTGATTACTTAAAAGTAATTTCAGTTTTTCAGAGCTATATGTAAATTTATCGACTATGTTCTTGTATTTTTCAACTTCTTTCTTTAAGTTAAGGTTTTCATTCATGATTGATTCTTTTTCTTTTAGAAATCTCTCATTTTCATCTTTTAAATCCTTAACTTCAAGTGTTAATTCATTTTTCTCTTTACACAAATTTAAGTTTTCATTTTTCAAAAACTTGTTTTTCTTTTTCAGAATTTTAAAATCATTGACTAATTCATTGAAAGCTTCATATAATTCATCAAATGTAAAATCATCATTGAGGGTTTCGGTACTTACCTCGTCGTCGTTGTTTGTCATGAAACAAATGTTTGCAACTTCTTTTTGTTCCTCCTCGGAAGAGGATTCTTCGCTATTGCTTGTTGCAACATAAGCCTTCTTCTTCTTCTTAGGCTTTCTTCAATTGAGGACAGTCATATCTGAAATGCCCGGTTTCTTGCACTCATAACATATTAAGGGCTCTTTTTCTTTTCTTTGTCCTTTTCTTTCTTTTCTCTCCTTCCATTTTTGTTCCAGACTTTTCTTGTGGAAGGGTCTCCTTCTTTGCATGAATTTTTTGAATTTCTTTGCAAGGAGTGCAGTCTCCTCATCATCATCATTATCACTGCAGCTTTCCTCACTTTCTGCAGCCTTAAGAGCAATAGTTTTTTTCTTCTTGACTTCTTCCTCTTGATGTTGTTTCATAGTCAGCTCATGGGTCATTAAGGATCCAAGTAGCTCCTCCAAAGGTAAAACATTTAAATCCTTGGCTTCTTGGATTGCAGTCACCTTCGCTTCCCATGATCTTGGAAGAGACCTAAGAATTTTACGCACAAGTTTAGAATTAGTATAAGTCTTACCAAGACTTTTAAGCCATTTACAATATCAGTGAATCTTGTGTACATGCATGTAATTGTTTCAGTTTGATCCATGCTAAATAGTTCATATTTATGTACCAAAATATTAATTTTTGATTCTTTTACTTGATTAGTACCCTCATGGGTAACTTCTAATCTATCCAAATTTTTTTTTGCGGAAACACATGTAGAAATTTGATTAAATTCATTTGCATCTAATGAACAATACAAAACATTCATGGCTTTAGCATTGAGCTGAGCCAACTTCTTATCATGTTCATCCCATTCTGTTTCCGGTTTAGGAATCACATGTTGTCTACTCTAATTGTGGGTGTGTGTGGACCATTAACTATGATTCCCCATAAGTCATAGTCAAGTGCTTGAATAAAATCTTCATCCTAGCTTTCCAATAACCATAATTAGTTCCATTGAATAAAGGAGGTCGATTAGTGGATTGACCTTCTAAATAAGATGAACTAGCTTGAGCTGCCATTTGGATCTTTTGCTCTTGATCGTTAGACCAAATTCAAATGAGCACTTGCTCTGATACCAATTGTTGGCCCAGATGGCAACCCAAGAGGGGGGGTGAATTGGGTTCTTAAAAAAATTTAACTCTTTTTAAAATTAAATCGATTGATATCAAAGTATGCAAGCGGATGGAGTTAATCGAAGCTAAGCACAAGCAATTAAAGAAGAGAGAGAGAGAGATCAAAACACTACAAACACAAAGATTTTATAGTGGTTCGGTGTAACCAATACCTACATCCACTCCCAAGCTCACTTGGGTCCATACTATAATCCTCTTGATTACAATCGAGTTGTTTTACAAGCTCACAACTCAAACTTGTTGTTTTACCCGGGATCACAACAAACCCAGCCAGTTTTCGGGCTTACCAGCACAAAACCCAACCTCAAGCTATATTTAGCTTGACCCGAGGTATACCACCTCCACTAATTCAATCCCCCGATTGAATTAGCAATCAAATGAAATCAATTAATGTTTACAATGACAAACAGCTCCTCAAATGAGCGAATATGCAATATAAATAGACAAGGAATAGAAAAGCCTGTTTGAAGCGATTTGAATGTAGGCTTGGCTTCTTTTCTTCTTTTTCTCTTCTCCTTTGAAAGGTTGAATCAAGCTCCAGCTCATATTTCACCCAGAAATTTGTTGTTGAGAAGATGAAAAAATAGGTTTGGCTTCTTCTTTTCCTTCTTTGAAATCCTTCGAAATTGAACTTTGTACGCCTTGGATTTCTTTTGAATCTTTCTTTAGAAGATGGACGAGCTCACAGAGATTTCTCTTTTTGAAATGGCTCTCTTGAATATCTCTATTTTTTGATCTTTCTCTTTTTTGTTCTTTTTCGTTCTTATTTTAAATGGTCCGTTCTCCCCTTTTTATAGATTTTATTTAATCTGATTAGGTGGAAAACTAGCCGTTATTTCTGTCCTTGGATTGCTCTACACACAAGAAAAATAGCCGTTAGAAATTAGGTAAGAAAATGTTACCGTTGGAGGCCGTTCTGACACTTTGAAAATCCATTTCTGTCAGGTTGGCGTCGGCTCCAACTTTTCATGTGTCGGCTCCACTTCGTGTATCCAAAAATAGTAATAAAAGTTTTCGTTAGGGGTCGGCTCCCGATAAGTTATGTGTCGGCTCCCCGCATCCAGGTGTTGGCTCCCAAAATAGAGGATGTCGACTCTAAATATGGCTCAAAATACGCTCTCTATTCTCAGGTTAGAGTCGGCTCCACTCATTCTAGGTGTCGACTCCCGAATCTTAGGTGTCGGCTCCCGAATTCCATGTGTTGGCTTCAAAAATTGACGCAAAAAAATATACTTATGTCTCTCATGTTGGAGTCGGCTCCCGACATCCATGTGTCGACTCCAGACCGTGCCAAATTTTGAGAACTATTCTGATACGCCCATGTGTCGACTCCTGACTTATAGGTGTCGACTCCAAGGTCTGAACTTTTAAAAATTACAATCTGAAACTCATCTTAAAATCAATTTTGAGTGATATTTGAATTGTTAAACTTTCTTAATACCTGAAACACTTCATACATTTGTCAGAAACAATGTGAATATACTCATGGCTTTTGTTAATCATCAAAATCAATAATTGGGTCAACACCATCCCTAGGATATGGAACTCGGATAACCTTCGAGTGTATTACTAGTGAAGTATGCCTAAACTGAGCCGTTCTACTTGTTGTAATAAAGCTTTACATTTTAATTTAAATATTTCTCCTTCAACTCATCGTCCACTTTGAGATGTTTATGAAGAATAGGTCTCACTTGATTGTCGACCCAATGGGTCCTCCCTCCGTACCTCGGCACGACCGAGCTTTCTCCATACCTTAGCTGGGCCAAGTAAAAATTTCTTGATACGGTCAAGCTTTCTTGGTACCTTGGCTGAGCCAAGTAAAAAATTTTTCGGTACGGTCGAGCTTCCTCCATACCTTGGCTTGGGCAAGTAAAACATTCCTTGACATAGCCGAGCTTTCTCTGTACCTTAGCAAAGCCAAGTAAAAAAATCTTTGGCACAGTCGAGCTTTCTCCGTACCTTGGCAAGGCCAAGTAAAACATTTCTCAGCACGGCCGAGCTTTCTCTGTACCTTGGCAAGGCCAAGTAAAATATTTCTTGGCATGGTCGGGCTTTCTCCGTGCCTTGACAGGGCCAAGTAAAAAATTTTCAGCATGGCTGAGCTTTCTTCATACCTTGATAGAGCCAAGTAAAACATTCATTGGCACGACCGAGCTTTCTCCAAACCTTAACCATGCCAAGTAAAAAAGAATAAATTTCTTCATACCTTGGCACGGCCAAGGAACCTCCGAACATCGGCAAGGCTGGTTAGAGTGCCTTAGCAAGATCAAGAAAAAATTTCTTCGTACCTTGGTACGGCCGAGCATCCTTCGAACATCGGCAAGGCCAGTCAGAGTGACTTGGTAGGACCAAGGAAAAATTTCTTCCTACCTTAGCATGGCTGAGCATCCTCCGAATATCGGCAAGGCCGGTCGGAGTGCCTTGGAAGGGCCAAAGGAAAATTTCTCTATACCTCGGCACGGCCGAGCATCCTTCGAACATCGGCAAGGCTGATCGGAGTGCCTTAGCAGAACCAAGGAAAAATTTCTCTATACCTCAGCACGACCGAGCATCCTCCAAACATCGGCAAGGCTGGTTGGAGTGTCTTGGCAGGACCAAGGAAAAATTTCTCTGTATCTCGGCACGGCTGAGCATCCTTCGAACATCGGCACGGTCAGTCAAAGTGCCTTGGCAAAACCAAGAAATTTTTTTTCATACCTCGGCACAACCGAGCATCCTCTGAACATCAGTAAGGCTGGTTGAAGTGCCTTAGTAGGACCAAGGAAAATTTTTTCTGTACCTCAGCGCAGTCGAGCGATCTCTGTACCTTAATGCGACTGAGCTATTTTCAAACCTCGGTAAGGCTGAGTCATCTCCCTACCTCGGCATGGTCAAGTCATATCTCCGAACCTCAGTGAGAGCCTATTGGCCTTATAGTGATTTTGATGATTACAAAATAATTAAGTATGATACTAATGATCTTGTGGTTAAGTTAAATGAATTTCAAATGAATTATAAAGAAGATTGTGTTACTTCAAATCAAAGGTAAAATGAAAGGTAATATATTAATTCTATGGATGTGCTTTACAATTTAAATTATTTTCAAAAGGTTTGAAGCGATTAAATTATTTTTACAAAGGACTTGGATTTCATAATCACTGGATGATTTTTATATGTTTATATTTGGATGGTTCACTTGACAAAATGACTTTCAAGTTTAATTATATTGGCATTATCTTGAACTAGATTTAATTATTTTACAAATCATTCTTACAAACTCCGCAATCAAATCTTTATTCTATAAAGTTTTATTTAGCCTCTACGTATTGTGAATATTTTCTTAGAGTTAAATGAGTACTAAAACTAATTTTCAAATATTTATTGGATGATCAAAATTTTGTGTTGGGCTGCCAGATTTTTGAGGCCCTCTGTTGGAAGTTTAAGAGCTTTAAGTTAGAACGCCAACTTGTCTTTTGGCATGCTAATCTTCATGAGCTCACGGCTGGTTACTTGTGATTCAAAAATTGGAATTCCAACCCTTCCTCTTGGCATGCCGATTTCATTCGGCTGGTAGCTTTTGGATGAAACATTGGAATGCCAACTTTTCCTTGGAATCGATTTTGGAATGCTAACATTTTAAGTCCATCGGCTAGCTTTCTTTTGGAAAGATATTGGAATGCCGATTTTGTATTTTTGAAATGCCGCTTTTGGATATTTGAATGCCAACTCTTTAAGTCCATCGGCTGGCTTTCTTTTGGAAAGATATTGGAATGCTGGTTTTGTATTTTTGGAATGCCAATTTTGGATTTTGGAATGCCATCTTTTAAATTCCATCGGCTGGCTTCTTTTGGATAGATGTTAGAATGCCGATTTTATGTTTTTGGAATGCCAACTTCTTGGTTCCTTGGCTGGTTTATTTCCCTGGCTTCGAATTCTTATGGAATGGATTTCTACTTGACCATTTTGTTACCGTTTGAAATTTCTTCTCTTGGCTTGCTCTCTCTCTCTCTCACTCCCTCCTCTATTTTACAATGGTAATGTGCAATGGCTATATTTTTTCTTCTTATATATATGAGCTGTTGATTAGTTATTTCAAGAGTAAAAAAAGAGGGAAGAAAAATAGAAGAAACAGAAAGAAAAAAAGAGTGAAAATCTTGTTGAATATCTTTGTGAAAAGAATCATTTGAAAGAGAGATTTATTCTTGGTTTATTGGAGAGTTACATTCATTGTTTCAAGCCATCAAAGTACATTTATTTCTGATTCTTGGCATGGTTATTCAAGCTCCAACAACCATTCTTTGAAGAGCATTCAAGCTTCAATCAAAGGCTTCATTGGTGCTCCGTTATGCTCAAAGAAGAAGCCATCTTGTAAAGTGTTCTTCAATTTTTGATAAGTATTTCTTGTTGATTATCTGCTTATTTATTAGGAGCATCTTGTATCAAACATTCTATTACTTGTGCTTGATATTGTAAGGCTTGCTTGTGCCCGTAAATAAGTGTGCTAGCCCGGAAGGATAGAGTGTAAGGCCCCCTTGTGCCCGTAAATAAGAAGACTAGCTTAGAGGGCTAGTATGTAAGGTCTTCTTGTACCCATAAACAAGAAGACTAGCTTGGAGGGCTAGTGTGTAAGGTTTCCTTGTACCCGTAAATAAGAAGACTAGCTTAGAGGGCAAGTGTGTAAGGTCTCCTTGTACCCATAAACAAGAAGACTAGCTTGGAGGGCTAGTTTGTAAAGTTTGATTGCTTGTGCTCGTAAACAAGTTTGCTAGCCAGGTAGGCTAGTGGTGATAGTGAAATACCCTAGGTATTCTTGGGAGTGGATGTAGGTGCAGGTTGGCACCGAACCACTATAAATACCTTGTATTTGGTTGTACTATTTATTGTGTTGCTTGCATATTATCTTCACTACACTACATTTAGTTTATTTGTGAAGCAAATTTAATTACACATACTTGCTAAATAGTCTAGTTAATTTTTAAGAAACCCAATTCATCCCCCCTCTTAAGTTGCTATATCTGGGCAACAATTGGTATCAGAGCAGATGCTCTTGATTTTAAGCCTTAAAAAGCTTTGAGCCAAAGATCATAACAATCCAAATGAGTTTCATATTGAGTGAGGGGCAATCTACCAATAGACCACTACTATTTAATGGCACTAATTATACTTATTGGAAAGCACGAATGAAAATATTTATTGAAGCACTTGATTATGATTTATGGAGCATTATAGTCAATGGACCTCACACACCCACTATTAAATCTGATGATATTATTTTTTCCAAATCGGAAACGGAATGAGATGTGCATGATAAGAAAATGGCTCAGCTCAATGCTAAAGCCATAAATGTTTTATATTGTTCTTTAGATGCAAATGAGTTTAATCGCATATCTACTTGTATATCTGTAAAAAATTTGGGATAGATTAGAGGTTACCCATGAGGGTACCAATCAAGTCAAAGAGTCTAAAATTAATATGTTTGTTTATAGATATGAATTGTTTAAAATGGAATCTTATGAAGGTCTTTCTGATATATTTACAAGATTCACTGATATTATTAATGTGCTTAAAAGCCTTGGTAAATCTTACACTAATGCTGATCTTGTGAGAAAGGTATTGAGATCCTTGCCTAAGTCTTGGAAGGCTAAGGTCACTGCCATACAAGAAGCCAAAGGCCTCAACACTCTATCTCTTGAAGAATTGATTGGATCATTGATGACTCATGAGCTTCAACAAAGTTAAAATCTTGATGAAGATGAGTCCAAAAACAAAAGATTTATAGCACTAAAGTGTGCTACCCAAAAGGTTGAGAATGAGAGCTCAAGTGATGAAGATAATGATATAGCTCTCATTACAATAAAATTTAAGAAATTTATGAGAAAGAAATATGAAGGAAGAAAGAGGCCATCATTGAAAGGAGGACCAAGCAATGAAAAAGAAAATGGAATAATTTGTTATGAATGCAATGAGCCGGGACACTATCAGCCAGATTGTCCATATCTAAGGAAAGGTCCCAAGAAATTCAAGAAGAAAGCTATGGTAGCCACTTGGAGCGATAGTGACACATCAAGCTTTGAAGAAGAAGAAAAAGAGAAAAATGAAAAAGTAAATCTTTGCTTCATGGCCAATGATAACGACGAGGTAAGTCCTAGTATTTTAGATGATTTTACATTTGATGAATTGCATGGTACATTTTATGAATTGATAGATGATTTTGCAAAACTTAGTTCTAAGTATAAAGATTTGAAAAATCAAGTTAAAAACTTAACTTTGGAAAAGAAAAAGATTTCAAAAGAAAATGACTCTTTATCACAAGAAAACATGATTTGAAAAATGAAGTAAATAAGCTTAAACCCATTGTTGATAAGTTTACTTTAAGTCCAACCAAACTTAACATGATTCTTGAAAATCAAAAAGCAGTTTTTGATAAAGCAGGCTTAGGATATAATCCTTTAAAGAAACAAAAGCTTTTGAAAAATACTTTTATTTCTCAAAATAATTTTTCTGATATTACATGTTTTAAATATGGAATTAAAGGTCATAAGCTTATTCTTGTCATTTACATTCTTGCAATAATGTTAAAAAGATTTGGGTTCCGAAAGGAACCATTTTGACTAACCTTAAAGAACCCAAGAAGGCTTGGGTACCTAGAAGCAAGACTTGATTTTATGGATGCAGGTATGTCTTGCAACCCGTGGATCAAAAGAAAATAGTACTTGAATAGCGGGTGTTCAAAACACATGATGGATGATGAATCTCATTTCATCACTTTGGATGTAATGATGGAGGAATGGTTATCTTGGAGATAATGGCCAAAATAAAATTTTTGGCATTGGTAAAATTGGTATCACTCCCTCTACTTTTATTGATAATATCCTGCTTACAAATGGATTGAATTATAACTTGCTTAACATTATCCAATTTTACGAAAAGATTTTAAAGTTATTTTGAATTATATCTTTGCATTATTATTAATACTACTGATAATTGCATGAAATTTATTGGTCATATGTTTAGAAATGTTTATATTGTTGATTTGAATGACCATAGTTTTGATTGTCTAGTTGTCATAAATGCTAAAATTGGTGAATCTAGCTATGACAACGTAGACTTGCTTATGTTAGCATGGATTCTCTTTCTAAATTATTCAAAAAGGATTTGGTTAAATATTTGCTAAAATTAAATTTTAAAAAAGATAAGATTTGTAATGCATATAATTTGAAAAATAAACTAGAATTTCTTTCAAGTCTAAAATATAATTTCAACTTCTAGATTGTGAGAACCTTTGAATACGGATTTATAATTATTGATGATTTTCTTGATTTACATTGGTTTTATTCTTAGCTAACAAAGATAAAGCTTTTTCTACATTTCAAAAATTCTTTAAAAGCATTTCGAATGAAAAAGGCTTTCCTGTTTTATCTATTAGAAGCATTCATAGAAAGAAATTTAAAAACCATCACTTTGAAAATTTTTGTAATGATTATAGTAGAAAGAATGATAAGACCCTGAATTCAAGTCATATTCGATGAATCTAATGATCTTCCATCAAGGAAGAGAAAGGTTTTGAATAATGCAGATGAAATTGATGATCAAATCAAAGAGATCACCTTGGAAGAGAAAGAAAATTCAACATGATGAACCTCAAGGTAATGCTGAACTTGAAAGAGAATAAAGGTATGTCCATAATTATCCTAAAGAGCTAATATTAAGTGATCCATCTTATGATATTAAGACTAAATCATTATTTAGATATGCATGTAATAATTTAGCCTTTGTCCCTTATATAGAACCTAAATGTCATGCATAATAATGGACACTAATTAGTAGATCACATAATCTAATTATTGAAACTAAATGGATATTTAGAAACTAATTGGATGAGCATGGTTATTAGAGATAAAGCAAGATTGGTAACTATAAGATATAATCAGTAGAAAGTATTGATTTTGATGAATCTTATGTTCGTATTGATAGATTAGAAACTATTAGATTACTCTTTGTATTCACATCTTGTATGATTATATTAAATGGTTATTGAGAGCACTTTTCTTAATGAATATATTGCTAAACAAGTGTTTGTTGATCAACCATACTGGTTCAAAATTCTTATGTTTTCAAACCATGTATTCATATTGAACAAAGCTTTATATGGTTTAAGACATGTACCCTCGAAGTGGTATGATAGGCTTATTAAGTTCTTGATTAGCAATAAATTTATTAATGAAAATATTGATGTAATATTATTTATTAAAAGAGAAAATAATGATATGTTGATAGTGCAAATTTCTATTGATGATATTATATCCAGCACTACTAATGATTTTTTGTACCAAGACTTTGCAAAGTATACAGGAGAGTTCGAGATGAGCATGATCGGTAAATTTAATTATATTCTCGGACTTCAAATCAAGCAATCAAAGAAGAGAATCTTCATAAGCCAATCCATGTATATCAAGAAATCTTAAAGAAATTCGGCATGAAGAAATCCAATATGTATCGATACCTCTATGAGCTCATCATGTAGATTAGATTCTAATGGCACTGATAAAATTATTAATTTAAAATTTTATAGAAGCATGATCGGCTATAATTGGTATCAGATATCAGTTTGATTTGTATACTCCTTGCTTGACATGATCCTATTGTGAGTCTTGCATCATTAAATGTATATTTTTAATTGGTATCATTTCTTGATCATATCTTATAATTAATTGTTTATGTATGAAATGAAAAAGGACTTGATAGAATTGATACAAAATATCTTATGAAATGTATATTTGATATATAGTGATTGCTATAAAATGTCTATGTATTGAGATTAGCATAATATATTTATAAAATGCTTGGATTATATGATATTGCATGGAACTCTTATTGCATATAGATCAAATTTGAAATATTTAGGGGAGAACAATGTGAGCATATATGAACTCAAACATTTTTTTTTGTATCTGTTAATATTGCATCTCAATATGTTTTTTAAATTAGTAAGGGGGAGAATGAACGTATTTGAATAATTAGATACTTTGATGCATTAAGCACTGTGATGTATTGAGTATTAATGTGTTATTGTGATAAGTGCTTTGATGTATGAAAGTGGTTTGATGTATTGAATATTAAATTTCTTAATTGGTATCAACTCTTGAATGATGCAATGATCTAAATATATTTTCTTTTTGGTATCAAACTATAAAACATACTATCCTGCACTAATATGAAAAAGTGAAGTTTTAATCCTAAATTTTTTAATTGATATGAAAAGGTGATATTTTGTTCATAAATTTTTTAATTGCTATGAAAAAGTGATATTCAAGAATTATGAATGATGATTATTATTAAATATTGAATCTCTTTATGCTTTACTTATGCTACTCCTTGTTACTAATGAAGAAAAAACAAACAAAAAATTATGCACATTCTTTCATCTCTTTTTAATTGATGACAAAAAGGAGAGAGAATAGCATACAGTTCAATCATGGGAGAGAAAATTCAATCATGGGGGAGAGAATAGCATACATTTCATTCACGAGAAATAATAGCATTCATAGAAGAGAATAGCATGCATTGTGGTATTTTAAAAGAAAACAAAAACATACATTTAAAAGGAAAGAAAATAGCATATCATGAGAGAAATGCATATATCATGATATTTCAAAACAATGCATATATTCAAACCTAAGGGGGAGTTATGCAATGTATTTTTTTAAATATCATATTTTAAGTATTCTTGAAATTTAGAGTTTCGGTACAATACGTTAAATTTCGGCACGCTCTGTCTTATACTTCAAATTGTCAAGGATTGGTAGATTGAAATTTTTTATTTTTTATTGTATACTTAATAGTTTTGTCATCATCAAAAAGGGAAAGATTGTTGACCTTATAGCGATTTTGATGACTATAAAACAATTAAGAATGATACTAATGATCTTGTGGTTAAATTAAATGAATTTCAGATGAATCATCAATAAGATGGTGTTACTTCAAATCAAAGGTAAAATGAAAGGTAATGTGTTAATTCTATGGATGTGTTTTACAATTTAAATTATTTTTAAAAGGTTTGAAGCGATTAAATTATTTTTACAAAGGACTTGGATTTCATAATCACTGGATGATTTTTATATATGTTATATTTGGACAATTCACTTGACAAAATGACTTTCAAGTTTAATTATATTTGCATTATCTTGAACTGGATTTAATTATTTTACAAATCATTCTTACAAACTATGCAGTCAAATCTTTATTCTATAAAGTTTTATTTAGCCTTTACGGGTTGTGAATATTTTTTTGGAGTTGAATGAGTGCTAAAACTATTTTTTAAATATTTATTGGATGACCAATTTTGTGTTGGGCTGCTAGATTTTTGAGGCCCTCTGTTAAAAGTTTAAGAGCTTTAAGTTAGAATGCCAACTCGTCTTTTTGGCATGCTAATCTTCATGAGCTCACGGCTGGTTACTTGTGATTCAAAATTGGAATTCCAACCCTTCCTTTTGGCATGCCGATTTCATTCGGCTGGTAGCTTTTGGATGAAACATTGGAATGCCAACTTTTCCTTGGAATCGATTTTCGAATGCCAACATTTTAAGTCCATCGGCTGGCTTTCTTTTAGAAAGATATTGGAATGCTAATTTTGTATTTTTGGAATGCCGCTTGGATATTGGAATGCCAACTCTTTAAGTCCATCGGCTAGCTTTCTTTTGAAAAGATATTGAATGCCGGTTTTGTATTTTTGGAATGCCGCTTTCGGATTTTGGAATGCCATCTTTTAAATTCCATCGGCTAGCTTCTTTTTGGATAGATGTTAGAATGTCGATTTTATGTTTTTAGAATGCCAAGTTCTTAGTTCCTTCAATTGGTTTCTTTCCTTGGCTTCTAGTTCTTATGGAATGGATTTCTATTTCACCATTTTGTTACTGTTTGGAATTTCTTCTCTTGGCCAGCTCTCTCTCTCTCTCTCTCACTTCCTCCTCTATTTCACAACGGTAATATGCAACAGCTATATTTTTTCTTCTTATATATTGAGCTATTGATTAGTTATTTCAAGAGCAAGAAAAAAGGGAAGAAAAATAGAAGAAAAAGAATGAAAAAAAGAATGAAAAATCATGTGAAAAATCGTGTGAAAAATAGAGTGAAAATCTTGTTGAATATATTTGTGAAAAGAATCATTTGAAAGAGAGATTTATTCTTGGTTTATTAGAGAGTTACATTTATTGTTTCAAGTCACCAAAGTGTATTTATTTCTGATTCTTGGCGTGGTGATTCAAGCTCCAACAACCATTCTTTGAAGAGAATTCAAGCTTCAATCAAAGGCTTCATTGGTGCTCCGGTATGCTCAAAGGAAGAAGCCATCTTGTGAAGTGTTCTTCAATATTTTGATAAGTATTTCTTATTGATTATCTGCTCATTTATTAGGAGCATCTTGTATCAAACATTCTATTACTTGTGCTTGATATTGTAAGGCTTGCTTGTGCCCGTAAATAAGTGTGCTAGCCCGGAAGGCTAGAGTGTAAGGCCCTCTTGCGCCCGTAAACAAAAAGACTAGCTTGGAGGGCTAGTGTGTAAGGTCTCTTGTATCTGTAAACAAGAAGACTAGCTTGGAGGGCTAGTGTGTAAGGTCCCCTTGTACCCATAAACAAGAAGACTAGCTTGGAGGGCTAATGCGTAAGGCTTGATTGCTTATGCCCGTAAACATATTTGCTAGCTAGGTAGACTAGTGGTGATAGTGAAATACCCTAGGTGTTTTTGGGGAGTGGATGTAGGTGCAGGTTGGCACCGAACCACTATAAATACCTTGTATTTGGTTGTGCTATTTATTGTGTTGCTTGCATATTATCTTCACTACACTACACTTAGTTTATTTGTGAAGAAAATTTAATTACACGTACTTGCTAAATAGTCTAGTTAATTTTTGAGAAACCCAATTCATCCCCATCTTGGATTGCTATATCTGGGCAACAAAGCCCAACCATCTTCAAAGCTTGGTAAGTCCAAGCATATTCTGCTATCTTAAGATATTTCTGAGTCGGCTCTTTGGTCATTCGATTGAAGCTTCCCTAGGCTATCTTCAAGAAGTCTAAGTGACTAAATTCAGCAATTGCGGAGTGTTCTAACACAATGGCCAAGCTTATACCATTTAAGCTACGAAAGGCAGAAAGTCATTTATATAAGGTGAAATTTTTATTCATAAAGTTTAGCCTTTTAAGGCATTACATGCGCTCGTGGCATGGAGAAATTACTCCATTACAGAAGGAAAAAGAAAAATTTTTACATCTCCCCAAGTTCAACCTCCTCTTCCTCACGAAAGGCTTCCAAAGCTTTGGCAGCCGAACAAGGCTGGCCCACCTCCTTGACAATAAACAGAGGAGTTTCGTCTCCTTTAGCAACTGAAGAAGGCCCTTCAGTCTCCTGGGTGAGCGATGGAGGAACTTTGGCTAGATCCGCCTCCAAGGCTATCTCATAATCTATCTCCAAGGCACCCCCTTCATACTCTCATCAACCAGTTGTGGAGACGCGACCAAAGACTTGGTGGGCAAAGGAACATAGTAACTTTTCCGTTCAAGGAACAATAAGTCCAAGTTCGGGTATTCTCGGGCATCCTTTGTCGTGTCTCCTTCGCCGCTAGTCTATAGGCGCCCTTTGAGAATCAAACTTTTTCTTCTTCATAGGCAGTCAAGCCCTTGTACTTCTCGACGCCAGGCCAGCTTGTTGATGAGCCTCGATCACCTAGCCTCGAAGCCCGGAGCATTCTTCGATCAGCATCTTGACCCTCTCCACCACCTGAGATGCTTCAAGGTTTGCCTAAGAAACGTAACAAGTAAAACTAAATTCGTCAGGAAAAGAAAATGAAGTCCATTGAAATGGAGCATGCAAATAAATACTTCCACCAGTGCTTGGGCATGACGTGCATCTACCTCAGCAGTCTGCTCCTGGAGCTTCCTCCTCTCCTCTGTTGGGCCCATGGCCCACTTATTCAGCCCATTAGGGCAAAAGGGAGCGCTACTCCTTTTTCTGTCAGGATTTGTTCTCTCTCTCTTTAAAAAAAAGAAGCAGCCGTCTGGGAAAAAGAGGTGAAATAGATAGCGGGTATTTCTCTTTTTTCTAGGAGAATGGATTGCTAGGAGAGGAGAAGGAAGGGCTGTTGCTTGGTGCTTGGCTACGTGAGAGGACTTTCACTCCAGGAATCATGTGAAGGTGCTGCAGAAGAAAAACGAGAAAAGAAGAAGAGAAGGAAGAAAATAAGAAGGTAACGCAGGAGATCGTATTTTTCGGTGACATAATCCTTATATCCCTATTATTCTCTTGTGATTGTTTCTCAAGTCCTGGCAAGGAACTTTGATACTTGGATATTTATTATTCTATAGTGAATCTTCTTCTCTGACTTGCCCGTGGTTTTTTCCCTTTATCTTGGAGGGATTTTTCATGTAAATCTTGGTGTTTCTGTAATTGTGTGGTTTGTGCATTTTTATTTATTATTTTGCTGCGTATTACGGTCTGCTAGTATTTGCTCGTACACGGATTCTTTCCCATCAACTGGTATCAGAGCCTATGAATTTTTTGTGTGCGAGCATGGAGGCCGGTAATGTTCCCGCATGATCAGTCTGAACGGAAATAATTGGATGATATAAAAACTGAGGATGGAGGATCTTGTATTGCAAGGATCTATATGGACCTTTGGAAGGGGTCAAAGCAAAGTCCGTTACAATGACAGATGATGCTTGGATCATGTTAGATCGGAAAGCAGTCAGTTTTATTCGGCAGTGGTTGGATAATAGTGTCTTTCACCATGTTTCCACTGAGACTTCTGCAAACTCTCTTTGAAAAAAGTTAGAAAGTTTCTACGAGAGAAAAACAGCTGGCAACAAGGCTTTCTTGATCAGAAAACTAGTGAATCTGAAATATAAAGAGGGTGCTTCTATTGTTGAGCATTTAAATGAAATGCAGAGTATTCATAACCAGTTATCCTCTATGAAAATGTCTTTTGATGATGAGTTGCAGACATTGTTACTTCTCAGTTCGTTACCAGAAAGTTGAGAGACACTGGTAGTTCCCTCAGTAATTCTATACCAAATGGTGTTGTCACCATGAGTCAAGTAACAGGCAGTTTGTTGAATGAGAAGTTGAGGAGGAAGAATTCAGCAACTTCTTAGATTGATTCACAGGCACTTGTCTCAGAGAATAGAGGATGGTTAAAGTCTAGAAATAGAGACAATTCATACAAGGGTAGAAGCAAATCAAGGTCAAAAAAAGATATTACTTGCTACAACTGTGGTGAGAAAGGGCACTACAAGAATTAGTGTAAGAAGCCTAAGAAGAGTAAGAAAAAGGGAAAAGAAGTGGAGAATACAGAATCAAAGGAGAATATCATAGCTATAGTGCAGAGTGATGATTATTTGATTTTGTCTACTTCTGATGGTATCTTCTCATGTGAGTGACAGAATCATGAGTGGGTGATTGACACAGGTGCTTCTTATCATGCTACACCATGGAGAAAGTTTTTTTCTACCTATAGGACTGATAATTTTGGTGTTGCCAAGATGAAAATCAAGGCACAGTAGACATCATTGGCATGGGTAACATCCATATGAAGACCAATCTTGGCTGTAAGTTGGTACTCAAGGATGTAAGGCATGTGGCTGACTTCAGGCTAAATTTAATCTCAGTTGGAAGACTTGATGATGAAGACTTTGATAGCAGATTTCATAAAGGGCAATGGAAGCTCAATAAAGGTTCACTTGTTGTAGCCAGTGGGAAAAATGTCACACTTTATACACGTTACAGGCTAAAGCTTATGTAAATAGTTGAATGCTATAGAGAAAGACTTCAACATGGAGTTGTGGTATAAACGACTGGGACATATGAGTGAGAAAGGGCTGCAAGTTCTTTCCAATGGAGAAGTTCTACCAGAATTCAAAGGTGTACATCTGAACCCATATGTTGATTGTTTGGTTGGCAAGCAACATAGAGTTTCTTTTGCTAGTCCTGCTTTGTCTAGAAAAATGCATGTTTTGGATCGTATCTATACAGATGTTTGTGGTCCTCTGAGGACAAAAACTCCTGGTGGATCAATTAATGTTTCAGGTATCAGTGGTGCACTTTATTTTCATTTTATAGATGATTTTTCAAAAAGTTTGGGTCTTTGGTTTGAAGACCAAAGATCAGGTTATTAATGTCTTCAAAGAGTTTCATACCAGAGTTGAAAGAGAGACAGAAAAGAAATTGAAATGCATAAGGTCAGATAATGGTGGTGAGTACACAGGGTTATTTGATAATTATTGTAGATCACGTGGCATTCAGCATGAGATGACAGTTCCTGGTACTCCTCAGCATAATGCAATTGCAGAGAGGATGAACCGCACCATCATGGAAAAGATCAGATGTATGCTTTCACAGTTCAAGTTACCTAAAAGATTTTGGGATGAGGCATTGAAGACAACAGTTGATGTAATAAACTTGTTACCATGGATAGCTCTAGATGGTGATGTTGCAGAGCGTGTATGGTCAGGGAAAGATGTCTCTTATAAGCACTTAAGAGTGTTTGGTTGCCGTGCATTTGTACATGTTCCAGACATTGCAAGGTCCAAGCTGGATGGTAAGACAAAAGAATGTACTTTACTTGGTTACTCACATGATGATTTTGGTTATAAACTTTGGGATCCAGAAAGGCAGAAGGTATTCAGAAGCAGAGATGTGGTATTTTTTGAAGATCAAACCCTTCAAGACTTCAAGAACGAGGTGCCAATCAAGCCTTCTATAGAAGGATTAACTCACCTGTAGGTCATGTTGAGCAGAAAGGAGATCAGGAGCAACCTCCTACAGAGCCTCAGCTGAGAAGATCTACCAGACATCGCCAACCTTCCAAAAGATATTCTACAGATGAATATATAATGCTTACTGACGCAGGTGAACCACAATGTTACTAGGAAGCAGTTGAAAGTGAGCAGAAAAAGGAGTGGTTAGTAGGTATGCAGGAAGAAATGGATGCCTTACAGAAGAACCACACATATGATTTAGTGGAACTACCAAAAGGAAGGAAGGCTTTAAAGAACAAGTGGGTTTCCAGGTTAAAGACTCAACATCATTGTTCTCAACCGAAGTACAAGGCTAGATTGGTTGTGAAAGGCTTTGGTCAAAAGAAAGGTATTGACTTTGAAGAGATTTTTTCTCCTGTTGTTAAAATGTCTTTAATTCATGTTGCTCTAGGTATTGCTGCTAGTTTAGACCTAGAGGTTGAGCAGTTAGATGTGAAGACAACTTTTCTTCATGGTGATTTGGAGGAGAAAATCTATATGGAGCAACCAGAAGGCTTCAAAGTCAAAGGTAAAGAAAATCTTGTTTGAGATTGAAAAAAAGCTTGTATGGGCTGAAGCAAGCTCCAAGGCAGTGGTACAAGAAATTTGATTCATTTATGGCTGAAAATGGATACAAAAGAATGGCTTCAGATCATTGTGTATATATTAAATGGTTTAGTGAGGATTTTGTTACACTCCTACTTTATGTTGATGACATGCTTATTCTTGGGAAATATATGTCTATGATTGACAGGTTGAAGAAGGAGCTGAGCAATTCATTTGAAATGAAGGATATGGGATCAGCAAAGCAAATACTGGGCATGCAGATTTTTCGTGACAGAAGAACCAAGAAAATATGGTTGTCACAGAAAAAGTACATTAAGAAGGTATTGGATAGGTTTAGTATGAGCAATGCAAAGCTAGTTAATTCTCCTCTTGCAAGTCACTTCAGGTTGTGCTCAGAGAAGAGTCCTTCAAGTGATGAGGAGAAGGAGAAAATGAAGAAGGTTCCTTACGCTTCAGCAGTCGGAAGTTTGATGTATGCGATGGTATGTACGAGGCCAGACATCACATATGCAGTGGGTGTTGCTAGCAGATTTCTTGCAAATCCAGGGAAAGAGCATTGGGCAGCAGTGAAGTGGATCTTCAGATATCTCAGAGGAAGCTCCAAAGTTTGTTTAAGCTTTCGGGGTGGTCCACCTGTGCTGATTGGTTACACAGATGCAGATATGGTGAGAGATATTGATACAAGGAAGTTCACATCATGTTTCATACTTACTTTTGCAGGGGAAGCTGTGTCATGGCAATCCAGATTGCAAAGGTGTGTAGCTTTCTCCACCACAGAGGCAGAATATATTGATGCTACCGAGGTCTGTAAGGAGATGCTGTGGATGAAAGAATTCTTACATAAATTGGGACTGAAATAGAAAAATTATGTGGTACATTGTGATAGACAGAGCGCCATCCACTTGTGCAACAACACAACTTTTCATTCCAAGTCAAAGCATATAGATGTCAAATACCACTGGATTCGAAATGTGTTTGAAGAGAAGCAGTTACAGCTTCAGAAAATTCACACAAATGAAAATGGGGCAGACATGTTGACAAAAACTTGTCAAAAGAAAGGCAAGAGATATGCCGACAGCTGATCGGCATAATTTAACACTAAAGAAGCATGAGACAACCTTCCTTATGGGTGAAGGGGGAGGTTGTTGGGCCCATGGCCCACTTATTCAGCCCATTAGGGCAAAAGGGAGCGCTACTCCTTTTTCTAGGATTTGTTCTTCTCTTTTAAAAAAAGAGCAGCCGTCTGGAAAAAAGAGGTGAAGCAGGTAGCGGGTATTTCTCTTTTTTCTAGGAGTATGGATTGCTAGGAGAAGAGAATGAAGGGCTGCTGCTTGGTGCTTGACTACGTGAGAGGACTTTCACTTCAGGAATCATGTGAAGGTGCTGCAGAAGAAAAACAAGAAAAGAAGAAGAAGAAGAGAAGGGAAGAAAATAAGGAGGTAACACAGAAGATTGTATTTTTAGGTGATGTAATCCTTATATCCCTATTATTCTCTTGTGATTGTTTCTCAAGTCATGGTAAGGGACTTTGAGACTTGGATATTTATTATTTTATAGTGGATCTTCTTCTCTGACTTGCCCATGGTTTTTTCCTTTATCTTGGAGGGATTTTTCACGTAAATCTTGGTGTTTCTGTGATTGTGTGGTTTGCACATTTTTATTTATTATTCCGCTGCATATTACAGTCTGCTAGTATTTGTTCGTACACGGATTCTTTCCCATCATCCTCTTCACAATGATGAAACAACTCCTTAGTACGAGCCAACTTTACTCGGTTATTTGCCACCTCGTGCTTCATCGCGGCAAATTCAGCTAGGGTTGATGCTGCCCACTTCTGGTGACATTCAAACTGACAGTGTGTATCTTCAAGTTTCTTATTCAAAACTTTTATTTTTTTTCTATGGCCTCAACTTGGAATCTCGACAACTTTGTCTGAGCTTCCTCAACCGATTTACGGGCCATCTTGGCCGACCTGTTGGCCTCTCCAAGCTTGGCCCAAACTCTAGCCAACTCCTTTAACAATTGGCTCATCGATCCCTCCTTACTTTGGAGCTCGGCATTCTCCTCCATAGCTCTAGCGTGAGCCTTCGTCGCCAAGTTCAAGCGGTTATACATCGCCCTTAAAATTATTGAACTCTGTAGCAAAACACGACGAATAAGCTTGGAAACCATTGAACAAATTGAGAAAAGAAATAAAATACTAGCTTTTGCTTACTCGGGAGGAATAGACACTTATGGCCCTTAAGAATTCATAATTGTCAACCGCGGCCAGAAAGTCCAGGTCCACAGGGATGATATGCTCGTCGATCATGACGGAAGTGGGACCCCCCTCTTCTTCCTCGGTAATCAACTTGGAAGAGCCCTCCTTCTGGCCAAGGAACTTGTGGATTCTTTGGCCCAGTGGCATTCCCTCAAAATCAGGATGGTCGGCCTAGGAATTTTAGCTTGACCAGCTCCCCACCGAAGGCCCTTCCTGACCTTAGGCATTTAGCTCAACCTCCCTCGGCCCTTCAGGGATAGGCTCCTTGGCCACATGCACCTCTCAACCCTCGGTGTTCTATCTTTGCTCCTTCGACACCTCAGGAAGAGACTCTCTAGTGGACGAAGGAGGAGCAGTAAGACCAGCTATTGTCGTCTCTACCAACTTCTCCAATGGCTCCTTCCCCTTTCGGCTCAAAGTTTTAACAACTTCTTTCACCGGCTCCCTCTATTCCGGAGTAAAAATGTCTTCGACTCTATTCACGACATCTCCTCCACCCTTCTCATTGGCAAAGGAGACTGTTGGCTGAGCTTGATTTTCTTCGTACTCGGGCTCGTCAAGGGCGGGTGAGGCCATTTCTTGGCCCTAGGCCCCTTCTCGGAATCTTGCTTTCGAGCTTCCCTCTTTAGCTCTTCCCTCATCCGAGCCCCAAGATCTGACTTGACCACTACAAATGGAACAATGGCCAATTAGACACAAGTAGATACATATGAAGCTTTATAAGCAAAGCATGAAGTTAAAGCTTACTTCGGGGATCGATACTGCTGAGTTCTGCATTGCAGAGGGCATCCTCGGCCAGTAAGGCCCTGACTGATAGTACGAGGCGATTCTTTATGGTGTCTAAGTCCCTGTACTCCTGCTTCAACAGGGTTGAACCCTTATTCAACTCCTCAGAGAAGCGCCCCCATGATCGGGGAAAGCGGCAATCCTCGTTCCACTAGACAACAAAAAATCGAGACTTTCAACCCTTTATAGAAGAAGGGATCTTGGCAATTCTTTTGAAAGACTTTCGGGGACCGATATAAGGCCAGGGGGAGCTTCGGGGAAAGACGATGTTATGGCAGGCTCGGAACAGAGACATGGTAGCATTCGCTCTCAAAAATTTGTAGAGGGAGACGAAATCCACGATGTGCCTTAACTATTCGGCACCACTGACGAGGGACAGATCCCATAGAATCTCATAATGCCCTTGATGATGGGGTGAAGTGGAAGATGGAGGCTAGCTTTGAATCACTCCTCGTAGAAGATAACCCCGGAGGCCAGCTGTCCTGTCACCCTCTGCTCGAAACTTGGCACCTGCAAAATAAAGTTGCCAAGGATCCCATATTCCTAATGAATCCTTTCTAGATCCGCCATGGTTATGGTTGAGGCGATATGCATTGGATACTCCATATCCTTAGAGCGAGCAGCTCCCATGTGAGCGGAAGATGAACTAGCCATGGTCTTGTCTTGAGAAAACGCTTTGTTTCGGAAGGAGGAAAGGGACAAAGTCTCCAAAATCTTAAAAAGGTGTAACCAGAGAAGGTGTCATCTATCTCTTTTTAAGCCACTTCGACAAAAAGGTGAGATATCATCAGCGAGAAACCCTAAGCATCATGGACCTTCAATTTAGATGCAGCAAATCCTGGATTCACCACATGTCATTGTACCAGCCATCCTCAGGTAGAAATAAAAAGGCTCTCCTCATCCAACAAGAAAAAATAATGGAATGACGCCTTGGCATTTATGAGGCCATCATGTTGCGCCTTGCGGGTTCGAACTCCACTAATGAAATGGGGCTATCGTGGACGCTACTCCCTATGACCAATCCTATGCTTCGGACTAGGGATGGGGGGCATGTGATGCAGGGTAAAATTATCACCGCATCGATTGACGAACATGGCAGTCGGCAAGACCTACTTCTGGGCTTTGACCCACTAACTGCCACAATCAGAAAAGGACAAACTGCACCATCTGCAGTTTTCGTACCTTGACAGGGCCGAACTATCTTCGAACCTCAGTAGAGCCGAACTATATCCATACCTCGGCAGACCCAGCCTCATCCTCTCAACGTAAATACTATCGCTGCCTCAAATCACGCCAGATATCTTGTAGGATAAACCACCTCGATCACGAAGATTTCGGAATAAGATTCCCAAAATAGAAATGGGAGCCAAATACAACACTCTGTCTATGATTAACGGGATTTTAAATCCCGGATAAGGCATCCATCAACCGCCAATCTCTATAACTATGCCCAAAAAATTAGGTAACTATTTACCATCCCAGCAGTGCTCAAATACTATATCCCAAGGCCCCTTAGGTATGCTTTTCAGGCCAAAAAAAATCCTAGCAGATGCCATTGCATTCCAGAGACCTTCTCTAGGGCATCCTTCTGAAACAACCTTCTTCTCTTATCTGTTTGCTTGGGTTTTCACTAACTTGGGCATCAGAAGGTCTTCCACAGGGATAACCCCTAACGTTTCCTACGTAAGGACTATCTTGCAGGTTTGTCAAGATGAAAGAAAGCTACTCGGATCCTGATGTGTGCCGTTCCTAAGCCGAAAAATCAAAATCCGCAGCAATAAATAAAAAGCTAGCTTTAACCTTTTAACTCATCATAGCTTAAGAGTCTATGCCAGTGAACACTAAAAAGAAAATCATATAGCTTGCCCTAAGCTTTACATTCAATTATTAGATTTATCAATTCATGACCCTTCTTGCGCGCTAAAGATTTATATGGCTAGACCTAGCAAAAGAGGTGACGGGAGGGAGTGAACTTGAAGATCACAAGATTATGAGATTAAACAGAAAAAATCAAAACCCAGCACTCTCTCTCGCTCTCTTACTCCCCTCTTGCGTCCTTCAGCGATCTCTCTCTAACCAATTAACAAGAAGATGCCCATAAATTCTCTTTTTTTCTAAAAAAGAAATCTTTAAACCATAACATGTATTAAAATAAATCCAAAGCATTTTATACTTCACTCTATCCTTGATACAATACTATATCATTGTGAAATGAACACAAAAGAGGGGAAAAAAACCATGATCCATATCCAACTAACCAAGGGAAGAATAACTAGTGGTCTGATATCCCATGCAAATTTCCTAACATTTTGACTAATGTAGGCAATGAGATAAAAAGCTTGGAGCTCACCATTACATCCAAACATGCATTAAAATAAACTTTTGTACACACCTATTTCAATGTCGATCGGTTTGTCCATCAAAATACACCATCAATAGTAGGTCAACACCTCATAATAGGAATCTATCAGCATATGATAAAAACTAATCTCAAAACATTAATTCTGATATCTTAAATTTAGTTTCATATTAGATTAAAAAATTATATTATGTGCTTATAATTCAAGTTCACTTGTTACTACTAATTTTTACTTGAGTTTTTGGGTCACATAGTTTTAACCTACTAACGAAGTTAATTGAGCCAATAGATGGGCTTGGAGAATTATAAATAATATTAGAACCGATTTGAGTGGTATGGAGCTATCTTTGCAACATTAACGATCCGACTCGGATATAGATTCTAGCTAACCTGTGGCATGGACCACTTGCTATGTTATGTTCTTATAACTCAAATTCACTTGCTACCTATAAACTTTCACTCGAATTTTTGGATCGCATAATTTCGATCCACTAACAAAGTTAATTGAACCAGCAAGCAAATAAACTTGAAACATTACAAATGAACACCCCAAATTTAGTCTCGTATCGAATGAAAAAGAATGTATTATATGCTTATAAATGAAATAACTGAAATCTACTTGTTATTCATTAACTTTCATTTAAATTTTTGGATCATATGGTTTAAGCCCGTTAATAGAGTTAATTGGATACAAATGATAACCTACAAAAATTGATGAACATAAAAAAAACAAAAAAATATTCATGAAATGATAACAAAGTTTCACTATCGCGTAAAGCTCCCTTGCATGTTTAGAGAGGTTAAAAAAAAGTGTTTTGTGCTTTAGTTACAAATCCAGGCCATCCGAACGGCCATCGCATGAGACTGGTTAGGGAAAATTTACAAACAAGATGATCGTTACACGTAGGAGTAAATTTTTTCCTACGACTATCAAAAATTCACCGGAATCAAGCATAATGACGCCCGATCACCGAACTTAGATGCCGAAAAAATATGTCCGCTTGCTGACGGGGTCCTCGCCAAGATGGATGACCTGCAAGAAGTCCCAAGACCGAAGGGAGCTCTGGTAGGGACCCTCCGATGCCCAAGTTAACAACCGAGGTCACAGCCGAAGGGGAGCTTGAGAGAGCTCCTTAGAGACAGAAAAAGCCCTGAGAGTTGGAGTTTTTCTGAGGTTTTTGTGTAAGTGAGCACTTGTGTTCAGGAACTTGGGCTTCGAGTTAACTTACCCTTTTATAGGCATTTGACATTCGTCTGGGGATTAACCACGTGAAGTTTTGTGAGAAGGGAATGTCTGCGGGGCACGTGAAAATTACGTGAGTTTGGGCCGGTCGGTAGGCTTTGTCCCATCGAGAGGGGGAGCTGGTAGTTGGTGGGTCAGGTCCCATCGATCGGCGGGGCCAGGCGGTAGGTGGGCCTGGTCCCATCGATGGCATGACCAAACGGTAGATGGGCCTGGCTGTGTCAGGCTGCGTAGGTCAGAAAGTTGGTGGGCATGATGGCTGGGACCGATTTGGAAAAGTCGGGGCCACTCGATCGAAGAGGTCGAGACCGCACGGGGCCGACGTGGAGGAGTCAGGGTAGACATGAGGCCGGCTTGAAGAGGTCGGGGCCACCTCGGCCGACTTGAAGAGGTCGGGGCCGCAGGGGGCCGACTTGGAGAAATCGGGACCGCCTCGATCGACTCGAAGAGGTCGGGGCCGCAGGGGGCCGACTTGAAGAAGTCGGGACTACCTCGATCAACTCGAAGAGGTCGAAGCCGCAGGGGGCCGACTTGAAGAAGTCGGGACCACCTCGGCCTATTCGGAGAGGTTGGGGCTGCAGAGGACCGACTTGGAGAAGTCGGTGCCGCCTCACCTATTTGAAGGAGCAGGGTAGGCTCACCCGGCCACATGGTCAATTTTGCCGTGATTATCCACATGGTTCCATCAGCCACATCAGATGCTCCCTCCGCTCCTGAGCGTGAAGGGCCACACATCGGTTGACCCTTGGGCGAAAGGAGCGCAAAAATTTAAAAATGATTGCCGATTATGATGTACTTTTAATAGCGAGGAGCTGGCGCGCTCTTCTGAAACAGTGTTGCTTCAAAAATCTTCCGTAATCAAGTAGAAAGTGGGGAATGACGTCAGCACCGGGCATCCCGAGAGGGCGCCTCTCGAAGGATGGGAAAAAGGGCGGGCGCCATTATTGCTTCTCCGCTCTTTACGCATCATCATTGGCCGAAGATCCCGCTCCTTAGGCGGAACGAGGAGGTGCACCTCAGGCGCAGGCGAGATCACTAACAGCTGGACACCTGGAGCAGCGATCGCGGGCCACATGGTGAGATCTTGGGCGAGGCGATTCGAAGGCGGGGTATAAAGCCATGCCTCCTTCACAACTTCTCTGAGCTCTGAGCCCCCTGTAGCCCGAGACCTTCGACCTTCGTCTTCTTCCTAAGCTTCAGGTTAGTTCGCCTTTTTGCTCCTTCTTCCTTGACTCATAGACCGCCAAGCCATTAGGGAGGGTAAGAGACATATAGTAGAGTTTCCTCGCTCCTCCGATGAGGACAATGCCCCATTATCTAGCCGAGTGTCCCGACCGATGGGTGGAATCACTATTCGTGACCGGCCGGCAATGAGTGACCAACCATCCGCTCGAACCTCCCTCGTGAGAGCAATCCCTATATCCTCCAACCGTCCGGCGCCTCGTCTCACAGATGGTCTTGACTCGGCAGGGCTAGGGGGGTGGCCTCTACCATGACCCCCGAGGAAGTAGAGGACCTTAGGAATAGGTACAAGGTCCCTAGTTTCATCCACCTGTCCGCATCAGGGCCCGAGGACAGAGTAAACTCCAACCTTCCCGGTTGGATTGCTCTGTATGAGGAGTTCTTCCGGTGCGGGCTGCGCCTTCCATTTCATCCTTTCTTTCTGAACCTGTTAGATAAATATAGGTTAGTGCCTGCGCAACTGACTCCAAACTTGATTCGGATCATCTACGCCTTTGTCGTAATTAGTTTCTTCCAGGGCTCAAAGGCTAGGCTTTCCCTATTTCGAGCCTTCTAAAAGCTCCGCCACCACAGTGAGGATGCCTGGTGGGTATTCACTGCCAGGCCGGGTAGGGCCCTTTCTTTGCATCTTCCATCCAAGGGATGGAAATCCCGGTTTCGATATGCCAATGTGGAGGGTATGAGGGCCGATTGGAGAGAGCCCGACGTCAGCCTTAACAAGAATTCGGCCGTTGGCGAGAAGGATGGGGAGCTTTTCCACCACCTAACATCCTGTGAGATCCCCTCCTATAAGGAGTTATTGGCCGAGGAGAACCTTTACGAGGCCAAACTGACCCCGGCGGTTGGTGAGCACGAAAACCTGTCTTTCTCATCCCCGGCCCGGCACTATGTTATACATTTTTACTAATGCTTGAATTTGTGCAGCGATGAAGATTCCCGCCGAGAGGTTAGAAGCCGCCATGCGCAACAAGAGGCAAGCGGCCGACGACGAAGTGAGGCCGGCGAAGAGGGCACGAAGGAAAGCCCAAGCCATGCCAGCCCGGGTCCCAGAGGCTCCCACGCCTCAGGCGGAAATGGCTCCTGTGGAGGAATCGGCTAGAGGGGTGCCGAATGGGGCGCCGGTGGAGGTAGTGGCAGGTGGGAAGGGGGAAACCCAGCTTCCACCGAACCGGTAGTGGTGGACCTGGACCCCGAACAGAAGTCCCCGCCGTCACGGAGCCAGCCATGGCGGGGCAAGCAGATAATGAAGAGGACCTCCCGGCTCCTCCTGAGCTAGAGGCGGAAGGGGCTCCCCCAACAGCCAGAGAGGGGAGGCAGCAGAAGGGGTGGCCGACGTCGGGGCGGAAATGGCCGACGAAGATAGGGCCGAGCCGAGGAGCCCGTCCCCGCCGACGATACGCACCTCGGCCTGGCGAGCAATTGGGAAGAGACGCCGAGGCGACCTCAGCGACCGACGCCCAGACTTTCCGCCCTGGAGGATGCCGAGGAGGCAGTGCACCTGCTGTCGAAGCTACGGTCACTGCGAATCAATGCGCAGATGGAACAACAATCCATCACTGGGATCCTCGACATGACCTTTGTGTCGGTGCTCTAGGTAATTTTTTGCCCCGGTTCTCTCTTGTATGTGCTTGATTTAATACGCAGCTGACAAACCGATCGATGCAGATGGCCAATGGGGTCTTCGCTCTCCGTGACTCGGTGGCCCGGTTGGGTGACCTGCTCGCGCGCTCCTAGGGGAGGACCAATAAATTCAAAGGGCAGTGCAGGGAGCTGGATGAGAAGCTTATTCGGCAACAAGAGGAGGCCAAGGCCCGGGAAGATGACCTGGGCGGCAAACTCAAAGAAGCAAAGAGCCAGGCAGAGATCAAGTGCGGCCGAGCCTCCGCAGCTGAAACCAAGTTGGCCTTGGTCTCGGCCAGGCTGCAATCGGCCGAGGCGAGAATGGAGGAGCTGGTCCGCCAGCTTAAACACATGGAGGACCGGGCCGACGCGGCGATGGATGAGACCCGTGCCACTATGGAGAGAGCCGCTGCAACGGAGATGGCGGTGGTTGAAGCCGAATATGGGCGGGCCAAAGTGGTGGCCCAAGCCCAGGATGCCAGGGCTCACACCGAGGAGGTCGAGAGCCAGGCCTGGAAAGCCAAGGCGCAAGCCAGGGAGGCTGAGGCCCGGGACAACAATACCATCGCCGAGTTTAGAGCATCATTAGAGCTTGAGCAAGAAGTGATTGAGGCCAGCATTGACGCCTATGCAAAGGGTTTCGACCGATGCAAGGCAAAGATGTCTGAGGTTTTCAGCATTGGTAGCTTTGATCTTGAGGCGATCTAGCCCGGGGATCTAGACGGCGAAGAGTCGGAGGAGGAGGAGGCCAGGAGAGAATCATGGCCTAGCGGACCTGAGCTTGAGGCTTTTTGCATCTTTTACTTTTCTATTTTTCCTTTTGTTTTGTAACCGACTTCGGGTCGGGTTTTGTAACCTTCAAGGATATCAATAAAAAGAGCAGAATTTTCTTTTTCCTTCAAAGCTTTCTTCCTTGTTCTTTATAACTATCTCGTATGTTTGTGACGTCGTCGCATCCCCATAGACTCAGGCTTCATAACGAACCAACAGATCCACAAGGCTCGTGCCGCCAGTCAAGTTTGTTCCACACCAAGCTCCCGGCTGGGTAGGCATAATAGTTCATTGCCAGCCGCGTGAGAATCTAGACACACATGGACGGCTATTAGGATCATCTTAAGGGTTTGCATGAGAACTTAGGGGACAGCTCGAATGGGTACAAGGCTGCTGGATCCATGAACCATCTCGGGGGTTTGTGTGTCGGGGACCGAGAGACGATTCGACCGGGTACGGAGCTGTTAGGGACTTGAACCGACTCGAGGGCATCTCCTTGCCGAGCCGAGTGGTGTCCCGTTAGCCGCAATGCCGGTGAGCTCCTTTTGAACCACCTCGGGGGTTTGTATGCCGGTCCGAGGGGTGACTCAACCGGGTACAGAGCTGTTAGGGACTTGAGCCAACTCGGGGGCATCTCCTTACCGGGCCATGTGGTGTCCCGTTAGCCGCAATGTTGGCAAGCTCCTTTCTTGAAACAGATCCTCAAGCATGAGGAAGAACGGAATGTGGTGTTGAAGAAGATCCTTTATTGTTAATCAAGTGGGGGATACACTATTGATAGTATCGGCAAAGGTTGTCTGCATTCCAGGTACGTGGGATGTGTCGCCCATTGAGCTCTTCAATTCGGTATGCCCCCTTAGTGTAGCATTTTGGCAACGCAGCAGGGGCCTTCCCAATTAGGAGACAGTTTGCCTCCCTCTGCTGGCTTGGACACCTCGACCTTCCTGAGGACCAGATTTCTGGGGCGGAACACTTTGGAACATACCCGAGCATTGTAATACTTGGCCGCCCGCTGGTGGAAGGTTGCCATCCGTAGCCGTGCTCGATCATGCGCCTCATCAATAAAGTCAAGGTTGGCTCTTATTAGGGCTGAGTTGCCTTCTTCGCTGTAGGACTCCACACGCGGGCTCAGCAGGCCAATTTCGACGGGGATGACCGCCTTGGACCCAAAGACGAGGCTGAAGGAGGTCTCACCCATTGGAACCCTTAGAGTCGTGTGGCACGTCCATAGCACGCTGGGGAGCTCTTCAATGCACCAGCCTTTGGATCCATCTAGCCGAGTTCTACGTCCCCTGAGGATAGTGCGATTCATGACCTCGGCCTCTTTAGTCTGTGGGTGGTCGACGGAGGTAAATCAGTGACGGATGCCTAGCTCGGCGCAGAAGGTCTTGAATATGTTATTATCGAACTATCGGCCATTATCAGTGATGATGGTGTGAGGCAGACCGAAGCGGCATATGATAGACTTCCAGAAGAAGGCCTTGACTTTGCTCTCGGTGATTTTGGCTAGCACTTTGACTTCGACCCACTTGGTGAAAGTAAAAATCTCCATTGATCTGGGGCCGGAGGGAATAGTCCGAGGATGTCCATCCCCCATTGGGCAAAGGGCCATGGGGCCGAGAGCGGGCTCAAAGGAGCAGATGGCTGGCACTGGATATATGTGTGGCGCTGGCAGCCATCGCACTTTTGAACCAGCTTGGTGGCGTCTTCTCTCATAGTGAGCCATAAGTAGCCTTGACGGAGGGCCTTTTGGGCCAGCGACCTGCCGCCCAGGTGATTTCCGCAGATGCCTTCATGGATTTCCCTAAGAATATAGTCAGCGTCTGCAAGTCTCATGCATTTGAGCAGGGGGTAGAAGAACGACCTTTTGTATAGACGCCCGTCTAAGAGGGTGAACTTGGAGGCCCTCCATTTGAGCAACCTGGCTTCCTCGCGGTCAGTGGGGAGAGTGTCGTCTGTAAGGTAACGGATGTAGGCATCCATCCAAGTCGGCTCTTGGGTGAGCGGAAGGACTTCCTCTTTGTCTTCGATGCTGAGTCTTTCCAGGTGCTCGATGTAGGCGTCCCTCGTGATGCCGTCAGTGGAGGTGGCCAAGCGGGAGAGGGTGTCATCTTTGGCATTCTCGCTCCGAGGGATGTAGCTGATGCTAAAGTAAGTTAGTGGAGAAACTGAGAGCCGGACCTTGCCCAAGTACCAAGCCATGGTGGGATCCCGCGTCTCGTACTCTCCGTTGATTTGCTTTGAGACGAGTCGCGAATCGGTGAAAGCTCTGAGTCGCCTTACCCCAAACTCCTAGGCCAGCCTCAACCCTGCCAACAGAGCCTCGTACTCAGCCTGGTTATTCGTAGCTTTGAACAGAAGCTGAAGGGCATATTCCATCTTTTCTCCTTCCGGGCCTATGAGGATGAGGCCGACACCGCTTCCTTGGGAGTTTAAGGTGCCATCCATGTGGAGGATCCAAAATTCTCCGTCATCGCCCGGCTCGGCATCAAGTTGCTTCATGGAAGTTTCTTCCACCGACTCCTCAGCCCAGGTTCACTCGACTAGGAAGTCGGCCAGGACTTGAGACTTCAGAGCCGACCTTGCCTGGAATGAGAGTAGAGGTAGGCACTAGGCCGTGCCGCCCATGGCACGGCACGGCCCAGGCCCACATGGGCCTGGCACGGTCCAGTAAACCGTGCCGTGCCGAGCTCAAAAATTTTTTTCCATTGGCCCAGCACGGCACGGCCCATGACGGGCCTGGGCTAGCCCGCTGGGCCGGCACGGCCTAGGCCCACATGGACCTGTGCCGTGTCGTGCCAGGCACGGCCCAAATAAAAAAATTTTGTTAAAAAAATATTTTTTTGATAAATTAAAAAATTATTAGGAATAAAAAAATTTTATTAATATGAAGCCATCTTAATGGTGGGGGGTTTGGCATAGACCCCTACCAGGTTATTAATTTAAAATCAAAATGGTAAAGAAGGAAGGGGGGCTAGGCCTGACCTCCAGAACAGAATACAATAAGTAAGGAGAAAAAAATAGAAAGAAAAAAATAAAGATGATTCACTTTAAGTTTTTAACAATTTAAAAAATAAAAATATACAATTATAAAAATAGAAATGACTCACTCATCAGTCATCAGTAGTATTTGTGTCATCATCATCTTCGCAGTTAAGTCATGTCCACCTTTATCTTAAATCTCGCCTCAGCATCTAACCAATATTTGAAGCAGATAAGCATCTCAACTGTCTCGCCAGTCATCCTACTTCTCTTTTGTCCAAAATACGTTGACCTGCACTGAAAGCGGATTCCGATGCTACTGTGGACATCGGCACAATTAAAATATCTTGTGCAATGGCAGACATAATAGAATATTAATTTCTAACACTCTTCCACCAAGCTAATACATCTAGACTTTCTATTTGATCTTCATCATATGCAGAATAAAGAGCGTTTCGTAAATAAAATTACAATTCATTACTTAAAGATGAAGAAGATGAAGCATGTGTGTCTTCTAATGAATAAAAAAATAGATGACAAATGAGATCTAGATGAAGAAGCAGAGCTTTGAGCATGTATTCTAGATCCATAAATTTTATCATTATATAAACCATAAATAACATTAAGAAGTCATGTTACCTCATCTTTAGCAGGTTCAGGATTTTGATTCATGTTTTCATAATATTGATCAATTAAAAAAATTACACCATTTAATTTAACTCTAGAATCAAAAATAGCAGCTAAGTTATGCAATGGACATATCCTATTCCAATATTCATTCCATTTACTTTCCATACTATGTATAATAGGCATTAAAACTTCATGATATCTATATTCTTTAAATTTTTACTAATTACATATGCTTTTTATAAAAATGAACAAGAAGTTGGATAATAAATACCTGAAAGAACATTTGTAGCATCATAAAATGTAATAAAAAAATCTTCTAAAATTTTACCTTGATGCTAATCAGCTTAAGTCAATGTAAATCCTAATCCACACTCATTAATATAAGCACTTAATAAGTTCTTATATGGATATGCATCATGTATCATGGTATAGGTACTATTCCAACGAGTTATTAAATCAAGTTTAATTTTTTAAAATGTTTACCATGATCTACACATAATTGTTTAAATTTTTGAAGTCTTGACCTTGAAGCATGAATAAAAGAAACTGCATTTCTAATTTTTGAAATAATATCTTGAATTATGTTCATGCCAGATTGAGCAGAAGATTTAATATATGACATGCACATCTAATATGAAATAATTATCCATCTAAAATGGGATGCAAAGAGTCGTTTAATAATGCAATAGCAGAATTATTATTAGATGCATTATCAAAAGTAATTGATATTATTTTATTATTAATATTATATGAGCATACGGTTTGATAAATAATATTTAAAATTTTTGTCCTGAATGCAGAAAATCAAAAGCACGAAAAGCAATAATTCGTTTATTTAATTGCCAATCATTATCAATATAATGAACAGTAATAGCAATAAAACAATTACCTATAGATGCCGATCAAATATCAGAAGTTAAAGAAATTCTAGCATTTAAATTTGAGATGCTTTCTTAAACTTTGTTTCATTGCTAAAAAATTTGTCATAGCTAATCTTCTAAAGGTATGGCTACTAATTCTTCTATAAGAAGGTTGTAGGCCTAATTGAACATATCTTTCAAAATTATAAGATTCAGATAAACTAAAAGGTAATTCATCTTGAACTATCCATCTTACCAGTAATTTTCTCTGATTTTCATGGTTATATATAAAATTACCTACAAGTGATCCCTCTTGTATATTAAGGATACATTGCTAACGGAAATCATGTATCTTATGACTCTCTTGATGTCTTTTTAAATGCCCTGTTCCTCTAGTACTAAACAACAGTAAAGTTTTACACATTTTTTACATTTTTCTTTATAGACTCCATCAAACATAATTCTATCGAAATCAATCCAAACATTACTAGTCCTCTTACGAGAAGAGGTTTAACATTCACTAACACTGGCTCTAGATGGAACTTGGAGTTGGGATTGGGGTTGGGGTCCTTAGGGATTAGTTTTCTCACCCGCAGAAAAAGGTGCATGTTAAAATTACTTTCGTTAAAAGATGTCATATCTAAAATTTTTAATTAATAAATGTAAAAAAAATAAAAACTAACCCACAAAAAAAATTAAGAAAAGATCAGAGGTGGAGGCATGGAGCCGAGATTTGTGAGCTTCCTCTTGCGCTCTCGCCTCTCAACAAGAAGTGACTTTATAGCACTTAACTACTTGCTTGAGCACTTGCCACTTGTAAGAACACTTGCAAACTAAAAATTAAATTGCTAATATACTAGAGCACTTGTTAAAAGAGAGAAATAGTAGTAATAGAGAAGAGTTAGTTTGGTGTGGTAAGAATGAGGAAGAAATGGGCTATTTATAGAAGTCCTAAATTTTTTTTCCAAAACTATCCTTTGATATAGCCGTTATATGACTGTTGGGAGGGGTAAAATGGTCTAAACCCCTTCCAACAGCTAGAAACGGCTATATAGCCGTTTGGCATAAGGACCGTGCCTGACTTCCGCATCGTGGAGCACCTTGCTTACATAATAGACAGGCTTTTGGGTCCCGTCAATGTCAAGATGCACCAAAACTGAGCTGACGACTTCTGAAGAGACGGCAAGATAAAGGAAAAGACTCCCCTCGTCCCTTGGCTTCGATAGAAGCGGCGGGGAGGATAAGAATTCTTTCAATCCTTCGAAGGCCTTCTGACAGTCGTTTGTCCACTCGAACCCATTGACCTTCCGCAGGGCTTTAAAAAAGGGCAGGCACCTTTTAGCCGACTTGGAAAGAAAACGACTTTGGGCCGCCACCTTTCCGGTGAGCCGTTGCACCTCCTTCTTGCAAGTCGGCGGCCTCATGTCGAGGATAGTGCTAATTTTTTTGGGTTTACCTCAATCCCTCGCTGGGTCACCATGAAACCCAAGAACTTACCCGCCGTGACGTCGAAGGCGCACTTCTTCGGGTTCAACTTGACTTGAAAACGACGAAGGTTGTTGAAGGTCTCCTCCAAATCGGAAACATGGTCAGAGGCACGAGCACTCTTTGTAAGCATATCGTCCACATAGACTTTCATGTTCCAGCCCAGTTGATCTTGGAAGACTTTGTTCATCAACCTTTGATAGGTCGCCCCAACATTCTTGAGGCCAAAGGGCATTACTTTGTAACAATAAATGCCCTTCTCGATCACGAAAGAAGTGTGCTCCTCGTCGCTTGGGTCCATCTTTATTTGGTTGTACCCAGAGAAGCATCCATGAAGCTGAGAAGCTCATGGCCGGAGGTTGAGTCCACCAGCTGATCGATCTGGGGCAGAGGGAAGCTGTCCTTTGGGCATGCCTTATTGAGGTCGGTAAAGTCGATGCAGATCCTCCAACTCCTATTTGTCATTCGGACCATGACTACATTGGCTAGCCAGCTTGGGTAGTGTGCTTCTCGAATATGGCCGGCAGTAAGCAGCTTGTTAACCTCCTCGTCGATAGCTCTTTGCCGCTCGGGAGTGAAGCTTCTCTTCCTCTGGCGGATCGGACGGTGCTTCGGGTTAATATTGAGTTTATGGGTGATTACCTCTGGAGGGATGCCAGGCATGTCGGACGCCGACCAGGCGAATATGTCCGAGTTGGCCCGCAGGAAGGTCAAGAGGCGATCACGGTCCTCTGGAGCAAGAAGTTTGCCGATGCGCACCATCTTTGGCGGGTCATTCCCAAGCGGAAAAGTCAGGAGCTACTCAGCCGGCTCTCCTCCTTTGCTAGACTCCCTGGGATCGGGTGCTTCCGAAGCCGGCCCGACCTCCTAAGGACTCGAAGCTACATGGTAGCAGGGCAGGACCGGACTGATTTCACCCTGCATCTCGATGACCCCGCTACTAGTGGGGAACTGCACGAGCAGTCGCCTGGTGGAGATGACCGCATCCAGAAGATTGAGGCCCGATCGCCCAAGAATGGCATTGTATGCCAAAGGTACCCGTACGACTAGGAACCTTATGATAACCGTGCTTTGGCATGGCGGCGTTCGGCTGTCACTGGTAAGGAGATTTCACCTTCCACCCTTACCGAATCTCCCGTAAATCCAACTAGGGAGCCGCTACAGGCCGGAGAGAATCAACAGACAGACTCATTCTAACAAATGCGTCGTAAGGATGTCAGCTGAGCTGCCACTATCAACAAGGATTCTTTTTACAGGGTGCTTGGCAATCGTCATTGAGATGATGACGCCTTCATTGTTTACATTTTCTACCTCCGTTGGTCCCCCTCTAGGGATTACATCATCCGGCAACTCCCCTCCTGAGCCGCTTGGACGAAGAGGCTACCCCCCAGGACACCATTCCCACCGTTCGCTCTATCGGGGCATTGTCGATAGCAGCTTGAGCAGGCATAGGCCCCATGAGAGCTAGCACTGGCGGGGGCACCTTCTGGACATACTTCCCCAGGTAGCCCCGCTGAATGAGCTCCTCGATGGCGCACTTCAAGCTATAGCAGTTGTTGGTGTTGTGGCCATAGTCCCGGTGGAAGCGGCAGTAGCGGCTTTTGTCACGAGGGAGGCCCTTCTTCATAGGAGGAGGTCGCTGGAGGTAGGGCTCGCCCTCAATCTCCATGAGGATATGAGAGTGAGGGGCAAGGAGAGGTGTGAGCTCGCTCTCCGAAAGGGCAAGACTTCGACGGCGGTTGTCTGATCGGCGTGGTGGCTCGGGCTTCTGGGGGAAAGAGGGTCTGCTTGGCTCGGGACGGGCGGACCCTTGGTTAGATCCCCTCGCGGACTCCCGACGGGTGAAGTTGGCCTCATCTGTGCGGATGTATTTCTATGCCCGGAGAAGGAGGTCAGAGTAGGAACTAGGAGGCTTCTTGTCCAAAGAGAAGGTGAAGCGGGAAGGGAGGAGTTCCTGCTTCAACACCAAGGTTGCCACCGTGTCGTCCAGATGGTAGACCTCGAGGGCGGCCATCTTGAATCGGGTTACGAAGTCCCAAAGTGACTCCCCTTCCTTTTGACTTATGGAGAAGAGGCTATCCGCCATCGGCGGGATCCTTCGGCAAGCGTCGAAGTGCACCGAAAATGCCCTTTCCAGCTTCCGAATGGAATCAATGCTATGGGGGGACAGACGGGAGTGCCAAGCGCGGGCGGCCTTCCGCAGGGTGGCGGGAAAAGCCTTGCACAAGAGGGCGTCCGTAGCCCCCTGGACCTGCATAAGGGCCTTATAACTTTCGAGATGGTCGAGGGGATCTATCGTACCATCATACGAATCCAACTGAGGAAGGCGGAATCTAGAGGGGACGGGTTCCTCCAATATTCGGCGGGTGTAGGGAGGACGGGTGTCGTACTCCTCCTCCGGCCGATTATCGATTTTTCTGGCGAGCTCTTCGAGCCAGCGGTAATACTCATCCAGACGTTCTTCTGCTCGATGATTGATGGTCGGGATCCTCTCGGATGGCTCGAAGGATGATGAAGAATAAGAAGGGGAAGAAAGCGGGAGGTGAGACCTCCGTTTTGGTTCTTCCTGGTGCCGGGGCTCTAGGGAGAACCTGCTCGGGTCACGGTCAGGAGAACGCGGCCTCTTAAGGGGCTCCTGACGATGTCTTCTGGGAGAGACTTGATGATGGCCAGCCTCTCGCTGAGGGGATCTTCCCCTCGCGGACTGCTGGCTAGCCATCGTGGCAGGTGGTAGAGTAGGCTGGTGTTGGGTGGCCCCGGATTGTTGCTTCTGAAGTCCGTGGACCATTACAGTGAGAGCTTGGACTTGTTGGGTAAGGGCTGCTAGTTGGTCAGCTTGAGTAGCTGCAGCTGGTGGTGCATGAACAACCGAGGGGTCTGCAGTGGGGGGATTGACCTCCTACTGCCCAGCTGGTAGGAGGTGCCCCCGGGATAACTAAAGGAGGCATCTTGAGCCCGTGTCATCACCATCGCTTGATAAAGAGGGAGGGAGATGTTCACAAACAGATGTTGTGGGGATCGTCTTCCTTCTCGCCCCCCTTCCTGGCGCGCCAATCTAATGATGCCCGATCACCGAACTTAGACGCCAGGAAGATATGTCCGCTTGCTGACAGGGTCCTCGCCAAGATGGATGACCTGCAAAAAGTCCCAAGACTGGAGGGAGCTCCGGTAGGGACCCTCCAACGCCCAAGTTAGCAACCGAAGTCACAGCCGAATGGGAGCTCGATAGAGCTCCTTAGAGACAGAAAGAGCTCCGAGAGTTGGAGTTTTTCTGGGGTTTTTGTGTAAGTAAGCACTTGTGTTCATGTACCTGGGCTGCAAGTTAACTTACCCTTTTATAGGCATTTGACATTCGTCTGGGGATTAACCACGTGAAGTTCCATAAGAAGGAAATGTCTGCGGGGCACATGGAATTACATGAGTTTGGACTCCCATCGAAGAAGGGGAGCTAGCGGTTGGTGGGCCATGTCCCATCGATTGGCGGGGCTAGACGGTAGGTGGGCCTGGTCCCATCGACAGCGTGGCCAGGCGGTAAGTGGGCCTGACTGTGTTAGGCTGCGCAGGTCAGAAAGTTGGTGGGCCTGGCGGCTGGGACCAACTTGGAAAAGTCAGGGCCGCCTCGGCCGAAGAGGTCGGGGGCCGCACGGGGCCGACGTGGAGGAATCGGGGCAAACATGGGGCCGACTCGAAGAGGTCAAGGCCGCCTCAGCCGACTCGAAGAGGTCGGAGCCGCAGGAGACCGACTTGGAGAAGTTGGGACCGCCTTGGCCGACTCGAAGAGGTTGGGGCAACAGGGGGCCGACTTGAAGAAGCCGGGATCGCTCCGGCCGACTCGGAGAGGTCGGAGCCGCAGGGGGCCGACTTGAAGAAGTCTGGACTACCTTAGCCTATTCGGAGAGGTTAAGGCCGCAGAGGATCGGCTTGGAGAAGTCGGTGCCGCCTCGGCCTATTTGAAGGAGTCGGGGCAGGCATGCTCAGGCTACTTGGTCGATTTTGCCATGATTATCCACGTGACTTCATCAGCCACATCAATGCGTTTACACCAGATGAGAGCAACGGGTCCGGACCTGGCCATTGGACTCAGAGAGCGAGTCAAGCCCGCAGAGCTTGACCATGGCACGGGCAAAGTCGGCCCGGAGTGACCCTCCGCCGCGTAGGCCCGCACCCACCGCACCGTCCGGCCCGCAGTCAGCTGCTGGTCCGCGTGGAGGATCCCTCGCCCCTCTAACAGTTGCCTGTAGTAGTGGTTTCTGAATCGCCCCTCCGACTGGTACCCCACAGCTGTGTCGACGGCCGGCACGTGGCCTGCATCTCCGCCGCCAGAATCGGGCTTTAGGGTGGAGGGTTTGTGATTCTGGATTGGGGGATAGAAAGGGAACCTAAGGTAGTGTTTGAAATAGAGGATAAGAGGGAATATCCAGGGTATATCCCCTTTTATTTCCAAAAGCCATAACTATAAGGGATAACTGGGAATAAAGTTAATCAAAGGGATAATCTATGGTTAACCATGGTTAACCATTGGATATCCCTCAATTTATTTCCTAGAAAATGCAGGAATAGATGGTTATCCCTTCAAATAAGAGTAAAAAAAAGTTATCCTATGGATTTACCTTTTGCATTTGATATGATCAATGGGATAGCCAAAGGATATCCCTAGGGATAAATAGGGACAAACTCTATCCGTACACCATGGATAATATTTTTTCTATCAAATACTACCTAAAGAGGCTGACGGTTTCGCGCTCGGTGAAGCCTCGGTTGGGGATGTTGGAGAGGGTTTGGGAGTAGTTGTCGTCGGGGGCGGGAATCTGGAGTTGGGCCTCGTGGTAGAAGCTCCTCTCGCTGTCTCTCCTTCTCGTCAGGACCGAATAGAGAGGCCCTCCGCCTTCCCTATGTGAAACACTAAATCAAGAACCGCCAAGAATCGGAAGCAAAAATGGGGAGATGAGGGTTTGGTACCAGGATGAGGCCGTCTCGGGTGGCGAGGACCAGGATGTCGGCGCAGGAGACGGTGGCAGGGCAGACGGCTTCCACCCTGGCCTTGATGGCATCAACGGCGTCGAAGCCCCTGAGGGTGTGGTTCGGGGCAGCGTCTTTCTCCGAGGAGGAGCCATTGATAAGATCCAGGAGGACCGAAGCGTCGCAGCCCTTCAAGAATCGCAAACAAAGATCGCTCCTTAACGGCAAAGAAACGCACTCGACCGAGATCGAGGGAAAGAGAGGAAAGGAGGGATATTTCCTTACTCGGATGACGCAGTCGTGGAAGAGGAGGCCGAGGAGGGCGGGGGCGACACTGGCGTTGTGGGAGTAGAGCTGAGTCATGACGGACCGGACGATCTCCTCGGCGTCGTCTTCTTGGATTCGAAGAAGAGGCTTGGAAGGGCACAAATGGGGGGATTGGTGGTAATGAAGGAGGAGGAGGAGGAGGGATTGCCATGGCCGCTGGGGCCAAAGAGGGAGAGAGCCACCCAGAAGGCGGCTAGCGCGACTGCCGCCCACCTCATCGACGCGGGTATGGCTCCTCCAGCTCTCCCGGCCTCATGGTGACAACTGGAGGGAGCTCCCTTTAAATATTTAAATTGGATCCTAGAGCGTGCAGGGCACGTGACCTATTCACTTGTGTGCTCTTTATTTGATGAAAAAGTTTTTCTGCATCATTTTCGATGCAGAAAGCATACCAGAGCGTAACATTGGCCACGCGCCTGCGGCATTGACCGTGCACCCATATAGGCACACATGCGAGGCCCATTGGGCTATGGCACGCGTGCCCGTACGAGCGTGCAGCCAATGCCGCGCCCCGATGCACGCTTTCTGCACCAGGCCGGTGCACAAAGTCCATCCCTTATTTGATCTATGGCTATAATTGTGATATCTCAGCTAGGATGATATTTTTTGGCTTGGTCCAATTTTCGATAACCCTGCGGTCATTTTATCATTATTATCATTATTATTATATTATTTAAAAAGTAAATATATAAGCGTACATTTTCTGAACGAAGATGGAAAAGAATGAATGGCATTAGTGATGAGAATTTTGGATGCTTGGAGGTATATTTTTCAAAAAAAAGTAATTATTTTAAAAATAAACATCATCAAAAACTTTAATTTTTAAGATCATCTTTATGCAGTTCAAAAAGTAAATCAATTAAAATATAAAATAAATAATTAAAAAATACCTGGATTGCTAAATCCAATAATCTCGAAAAGAAACATAAGTATATGCCCTCCAAAGATGATCCACACGAGAATCGATTCAAAGAAGTACTCCTATTTGCTTGCTAGAACCTTCCTGACAGCCTTTTGATCATATGCAGCCTTTAATATCTCTTTGGACTTTCTTTTCTTCAAAAGCTTTCCAAAAGCTTTTCAATAAGCCTCTACTCACTCTAATAGCCTTCCTCTATCTCGGCTTAGGGCCTTGTCTTAATATAATAGTGATATTAAGACAAGGGAAGAAGAACAAGGGAGAAGGAGGGCTTACAGGCTCTCTGTTTTTATTTCTTTTTGTTCACATAATACCTTCTGCCACCCCCCTTAAATAGAAACGAAGGGGCAGCAACCAGAGGCGTCAAATGGAGAGAAAGGGCGTCATCCAAGGGACATGAAGACGGAGGAAGATGCTTTACGTGAGGAGCGCTCCACTCCGAGTGGATGCCAAGGGTCCAAGGGGTCTTCGGTTCAAACCCCCACAAGCCCATATTAAACATTTAATTAATTAAATTATTTTATTAATAAATTTAAATAATATTTAATAAATTAAACTCATTTAAATTTAAAATAAAATAGTTCGAAAAGAGACTAAGGCCCCGAGTCAACCCAGACTTCAATCCAAACTAACCAAATCAGGCTGAAATTCGAATCCAATTCGAATTTGATTATCATAAAAATCTAGAAAAATCCCATAAATTCATATTAAACTCTAGATAGGTTTTCCAACACGTTACTAATGTTATTTTAAGTCCAACTTAAATTTATTAGCCCAATCAGTAAGCAAATGGACCTAAACAGATTAAGTCAGGAGCTCGGGTTAGCCCACATATGCTAGTATACGATCTTGGCCAACAAATTAGGATCCAAAAATCCTAATAAAAATATTTTTAACTTATTCAATCAATTTTCTATTGTGTGTGACCCTCTGGGTTCCTCATCTAGCTAACATTAGGTTTTTGGTTTAGCCCGGTTATGTATTCGACTATTTGAACAGGTCAAATCGGGCTAACTTAAACTGTCAATCTGGACCAACTTTCAAATTAACTTATGAAATCAATCTAATTGATTCATAAAAACCTACAAGATAAGATTGATGTCTAATAACGTGTCATGCCTACCCTAAGAAATTTGGTTAAAATTACCAAAATACCTTTTAGTGGCAAGTTACTATATAATGCAATCCTTCAATATTTCTTTATCCCGATTAAATGATGGGCATGAATAAATGTCAAACCCTCACACTTAATCCATTTGAACCTCTAATCATTAATAAAGACTCAACCGATATAAATTAGAAAACCTTTTCTAATTTCATCATACTTTGATCAAAGATTTTTGAGTCAACATTTGATGAGATTACTTGGGATAAATACTCCTCTTACTAGGAGTTATTGATTCCTTGTTGACCTACTCATTATCTTCATACACAATCCTCCATATCCAACATCACCCCGTACATGACTTTTTGTTATGAATGAATATGAGCCAAAATATGGATTCATGTGCATAAGATACTATTGTGGTCTTAAGTCTAAGGATTACTTGCACAACTCCCACTTAGAGAATAATCTATTATGGCAAGTAAAACTTTCATTTGATGTTCTTATGTCGGATCAATTCAATGAACTCATAACCTAATGAGCACCCACATTTTTGTTTTAGTATCCCTACACAAGTGGTCATGAGACCAACCACCCTCACAATCAAGCATATATAAGATGTGCTAGTCTAATTGGATTCATCGATCCCCAAATCGATGATCCTATGACTAGAAATATTCTAGATTAGGGTTTATAGGTTTTAGGTCTCACTATTATTTCTGTAACCCTAAAAATATTACCCTATTCTATGGGGTTCATTATAAAAAATATAAGACATAGCATATGATGAAATATAAAATTGCCTTTATTATCATTCTTGAGTTGAGATAAATTATAAATTTTGCCACTGATACAACAACTGTGATTGGCTTTCAGGGCACAATTCTTTCAGTCTTGCCCTTGCACTAAAGCCAATCACACTTGTATTTAATACCCATACAATCAAGATGGCGATCTAACTGTTGTAGTGGAAGGGCCTTAGTGAATGGGTCTGCTATGTTGTTCTTCGTTTCAATTCGTTCTATCACCACATCATGTCTTTCAATGATGTCTCGAACGAGGTGAAAGCATCTCAGGATGTGCTTGGATTATGGTGAGACCTTGGTTCCTTCGCTTGTACCACAACTCCATTGTTATCGCAATATAATGGCACCACCTGTTGTATAGTAGGAACTACATTCAATTCGGTGAACTTCTTCATCTAGATAGCTTCCTTATCAGCTTCGCAAAACCATATCTAAGGGGTGCTTCCCGCATTCTTTCTGACCTACGAAGAGGAGGTGTATGTTGTGGTTGTACCTGATCAATTTGTACTTTTGGTTGAGAAACTTGAGCTTGTTTATCTTGAATTTCACCCAATTCGATTATTCTGCCATTACCTTCTTTTTGAATAAATTTCTTTTTCAAGAAGACAGCATGCCTACTAATAAATACTTTTTGTTCAGTATGATGATAGAAAAGGTATCCAATACCCTTTTGAGAATAAAGGATGAACCTACATTTTTCAGCCCTAGCATTTAGCTTATGTACAAATTCCTTTTTAACATAAGCTGGGCAACCCCAAATTTTAAGATGTTTAAGACTTGGCTTAGTTTCATAATTCATATGGAGTACTAGGAACTGATTTTAATGGTACCCTATTCATTGCAGTTTCTAGATACTGGAAGATCCGTTGTAACGCCCGCAATTAAGTTGGCATTACTAACCTGATCGAGAGGGTTTTGAGGAAAAAAAAACTCTTCCTCTCCTTCCCTACGGTTGTCTCTTCTCTTCTCGCCTTCGTCTCCTCATAGGCTAATCCAAAGCCAGGTAATCTCCACCCTTTTTCTTTATTTTATATTTTAAATTATTAGTAGATCTGAGAGGGGGAGATGGCAGCGTCGCCGAGCGGTGCCGGTGCATGGAGAGGGCCGTCGGATGGCCCTCTCCTATTACGGAAGCCAAACTGGCTCCTATGTTTGGTTCGGGCTCAACGGCATGCTCATCGGCTCGCCGGGCAGTGTTCGTGCACTGTCCGGTGGGGTTTGGTTGGTCGTGCCATTGCTTAGGGAGAAGGAGCAGGAGATGGTGACTCTATTTTGAATCTGGGAATAGAGTATCAAGAGAAAGAAATAATAATAATAAATAAGGAAAAGGAAAAAAAATGAGAAAGGAAGACAGCCGTCGATGGTTGCCAGTGCTGGGGCAACCGGCGGTAGCTGACTGGTCAGTCGTGCAACCCACGAGCACAATGACGGTGCTCGTGGGAGAAAAACAAGGAAGAGAGAGGAGGGTGAATGGGCTGGCTTGGGTCAGCTCATTTAACCTAATGGACCCAATTTTTTGGAGCCCAAATCGGGCTTCGCCCAATGTATAAAAATAGGGTTTGGATTAGCTTTGATCCTAGTTTGTTAGAAAATTTTTGTTTCCTCCTTTAAAATAATGAACATGAAGATATTTGAGCCCCAAGTTGGGCCCAGGATAAGACTTGATAGCTTAATTGAGTCTATTTTAACCTTATAGATTTTAAAAATTAAAATATAAAATATTGTGTTGTAGATGTCAGAAGCTTAAAAAATTGATTTGGATGTGTGGATTAGCGATAGAAGGTAAGTAAGCCATTTATCATGAGTAATGTAGCAAATTATTGAATTATGCAATTTCTGAATAAAATATTTGTACATGATATATATATTTTTGTATATGCTACTATCATGCAAATGAATTTTGATACATTATTTTATTCATTTGAAAGTTTAATAATGATATTTTAAATTTTAGATAAATTTCATATAATTAATAAAATAAATCAATCAATCAAAATCATAAATAAATAAATAATGATAGCAATAGTAGTAGGAATAATAATACATGTGAAGATAATATAAATAATAAATTAATATTGCTTATGTAAAATAAATAGTCATTATACTTATTCAGATCATAAATTAGTAAAATATTAGAATTTTTAATATTATTAATATAGAGAATATGATATGAATATGTGCATATATTAGGTTAACCTAAAGAATTTTATGGATAACATTTGTATAACAAAGGAAAAGAAGCTCTAAAAAGAAAATATGTTACCCACGGTCCACTATGATGTGATTATATGATATGATTTTGATATCGGGACTCACCTCCATGGGAGATATATGTGGAGGATACATCCTATATGTGGTATTCTATTTTGGCCCTATCACATGGATATATGTGGACATAGTTTGTGACCGTGGTGTATTTGTAATAAGATGAAATATAATATGATGATTTGAAAACTTATAACTAAAATCTTGAGTCATGATATACATTATGATTTCAATGAATTTTAAGAATATAAGTAACATCAGATGGTAAGATGATATGAAAGTTTTGACATATGAAAGTTTTGACATATCAAGATAAGTAAATCAAGATATGTTATATTCTTAAAGTTATATGATATGTTTTATATTAGGCTTACTTATTGAGTGTAAACTCATTAAACTCTTGTTGACATTTTTCAGAGCTAAAGAAATGAAGAAGGACATGATTAGATTGAAGTTTCTGTCAGCCTAACTTAAATGAAATTTATATTCTCTTGTATCTTTGACATCTTTGGTTTGGAATTTGTAATAAGAATATTGGTACTTTTGATGTCATAATAGTAATTGACTTTTTGTTGACAATCATTTCTGTTATTGAATGCCTTGCATGTTTAACATGTGGTGGGTTATCACTTTCTGGATCCACCTTTGGATTCGGGGTGTGACAATTATAGTGGTATCAGAGCCTGGTTTGACCTTAAGGATAAAACTCAGGATTAGTCCTAGTCAAGAGATTAAGATGACTTGGGAGAGATAATGACCTTACATAAACAGTAAATAAATTGTTGTGAAAGCATGAGATTAATGATTTAACTTGTGAAATGCAAAGAAATGATTGAAATGTGAATAGCAGGAAATTATAGAAATAGCTCATCGCACAAGGAGTCAACGTAATGGTGATGGGTCTTAAGCTAGCGAAACAAACTAGCGCAGAGGTCCAAATATTTCTGGAGAATCTAACTCTGTAGAACCGACAGGAAATGCTCAAGCAAACTTTTAGGTTAAAATATTGCGGGCTCTTTCTGGAGTTGTGCAAGTAGTGCAGACCACGCAACAACAACAACAGCAAGGTTCACCTGCATAGCAAGCTCAGCCTATCCAGCAAGATCAACTTGTTCAGTAAAGTCAGCCTACACATCAGGGTCTACCTAACCCACAGGGTCCGCCTATCCAGTCAGATCACCAATCTCAGCCTTGGCAAGGGGGGCCAGAAGTTTTTCTAAATTTAAAGGGTTAGCCCCTGCCCCTTTCACCGGCTCTACCGATCCTATCGATGCTGAGAAATGGATAGTAGAAATGGAAAAAGCATTTAATGTTTATGGCAACCAAGGAGAAGAAAGAATCAGATTTACCACCTATCTTCTTCAAGGCGAGGCCTATGATTGGTGGCTACTATAGGAGAGCAGGTTAAATGGTAGGATTCCTCCTTGGGATGAGTTCAAGGAGATTTTTTTTAACAAGTATTTTTCCAAGAGTGTTAGGGGCCAAATGAAGTCTGAATTCATCAAATTGGAACAAAAGAATATGACTATAGATCAATATGAAGCTGAGTTTACCATATTGGCCCGCTTCGCCCCTACTATGGTAGCAACTGAAGAGGCTAAGATCCGTAGGTTTATTGAAGGATTAAGGACCAGATTGAGGCAAGCTGTGAATGCTTTTAAACTTTCTTCCTATGCTGCAGTTGTCAATAAAACCCTGGTGATAGAAAGAGAATTGAATGAGGTGCAGCGGGAAAGGGATCAGCAAATGAAGAGGAAGAGGCCCTTTTCTGGTCAGGATTCTGGATAGCCAAAGAAAGGAGGTTCAAAACAAGCTTCCTCTGGCTAGAAGGGTAATGAAGCCCAATGCCCTTATTGTGGGAATTACCACTCAGGCAAGGACTACTGCAGAGTAACTAGTGCCTACTTTATTTGTGGCAAAATGGATCATAGAATCGCCACTTGTCCATTCAAGAACGATCGGCGACCTCCTTTAGATCAAGGGAGATATCTGCAGCAACCCAGGACTCAGGGAAGGGTCTATAGCCTTACACAACAAGATGTTGCTGCCTCTAACTCGGTGGTGACAGGTATGTCTATTAATTTAAGATTTATAAGTTATAGCATTCATATCTTGTGTAGTACATTGATCTTAAATGACAGATAAGATAGATGAATATTATAATTAAAGTTTATGACATCTTAGGAAGGTTCAAATTTTTATGATCAGTTATGATAAAAGTAGCTAACTCTTTTGCTCGCTCCTTAATAGATTCGGGTGCTACACACTCATTCATATCTAAAGACTTCACTATCAAGAATGCATCTTTGACACCAGTGCCACTACAGCTAGAGTTGAATATTTCTCTTCCCAATAGGGATGTGCTAGTGGTAGATTCAGTATATAAATCTTGCCTAGTAAAAATTGAGGATAAAGATTTGGAAGCATATTTGCTAGTTCTTCCATTGAAAGATTTTGATGTAATTCTAGGAATGGATTGGTTGGCCTCCTACCATGCTTCAGTAGACTGTTTCAGAAAAAAGGTAATTTTTAAAATTTCAAATTAATCTGAATTCAATTTTACCAAAAGCCAAGAGAGTCTTCCTTCAATGTTGGTATCAGCTTTGCAAGCTGGGAGATATCTAAAGAAAAGTTGTCATGGGTTTCTTGCTGTGGTCAAGGATCTTCAGCAGGAAGTAATTAAACTAGAAAATATTCCAGTGGGTCAGGAATTTCCTAATGTCTTTCCTAAGAAATTGATTGAATTACCCCCAGAACAGAATGTTGAGTTCACTATTGATCTGGCCCCTGGCACTGAATCTATATCTAAGGCTCCTTACCGCATAGCCCCAGCTGAACTAAAGGAGCTGAAGAGTCAATTGCAGGAGCTTCTGGATTGGGGATTCATCAGACCCAGTGTTTCTCCTTAGGGTGCCCCAGTGTTGTTTGTTAAGAAAAAGGATGGCAGTCTTCGGCTCTGCATTGATTATCGAAAAATTAATAAGGTGATAGTGCGGAACAAGTACCCTTAGTCGATGATTAATAATCTGTTTGATCAACTCCAAGGAGCTCAAGTATTCTCAAAGATTGATCTCCGGTCAGGGTATCATCAACTTAAGATTAAGGCTGGGGATGTGCCCAAAACTGCATTCAGAACTAGATATAGCCATTATGAGTTCTTGGTAATGCCGTTTGGATTGACAAATGCCTTGGCAGCATTCATAGACCTGATGAACAGGGTCTTTAAACCATACTTGGACCAGTTTGTAGTAGTCTTTATTGAAAACAATCTAGCGTATTCGAGAAGTCAGAAGGAGCATGAAGACCACCTGAGGATTGTTCTGCAGACTCTTCAGAAGAATAAATTGTATGCCAAGCTACAAAAATGTGACTTTTGGATGAACCAAGTGTCTTTCTTGAGTCATGTGATATCTAGAGATAGCATATCTGTGGATCAAAGAAGATTGAGGGTATTGTGAACTGGAGTTGACCTTCTAATATGTCTGAAATCAGGAGCTTTCTAGGGCTAACTAGGTATTATCGCAGGTTCGTTGAGGACTTCTCTTGCATTGCTCTACCTTTGACCGCTTAACCCAAAAGCAAGTAAAGTTTGAATGGACTGAGGATTGTGAGAGAAGTTTTCAGGAGCTCAAGCAACGTTTGGTATCAGCTCCTATCCTTACCCTTCCATCAGGATCTGGAGGGTTCACCTTGTTCACTATGCTGCTCAAAAAGTATTGGGATGTGTCCTAATGTATAATGGGAAGGTGATAGCTTATGCTTCTAGACAGTTGAAGCCTTATGAGCAGAACTATCCTATCCATGATCTAGAATTAGCAACAGTAGTTTTTGCTTTAAAGATTTGGAGGCATTATCTGTATGGGGAGACTTGTGATGTATATACAGATCATCAAAGTTTGAAATACATCTTTTCGTAGAAGGAATTAAATTTGAGGTAGAGGAGGTGGTTGGAGTTGCTAAAGGATTATGATTTGAATCTACACTACCACCCAGAAAAAGCAAATGTAGTGGCGGATGCCTTGAGTAGAAAGTCCTCTTCTAAACTAGTATTCATGATTACTTCTCAACCTCACATCCAAAGGGATTTGGAGAAGCTAAAAGTTGAGCTGAGAGTATAGCGGTCTGATAGACAAATTGCAACGCTAGTACTTCAATCTACCTTGATTGATAGAATCAAATCCTTTCAAAAAGAAGACTTAGAATTTCAAAGAATTAAGAAAGCTATGCAATATGAGGTTTAGAATAAATTTTACATAATGAAGGATGGATCTCTGAGGTTTAATGGGAGACTCTGTGTTCCAAATGTGGAGGAATTGAAGGCAGAAATTTTAAGGGAGGCTCACTACTCACCCCATATAGTGCACCCTGGTAGCACAAAAATGTACAGGGACTTGAGGGAACATTTTTGATGGAAAGGAATGAAAAAGGATATTGCTCTATATGTAGCCAAGTGCTTAATATATCAGTAGGTAAAGGCTGAGCATCAAAGACATGCTGGACCTCTTCAGTCTCTATTGATTCCTCAGTGAAAATGGGAGAATATCACTATGGATTTTGTCATAGGCCTGCCCAAAACTCCCAAGAGCAATGATGCAGTCTGGGTCATTGTGGATAGATTAACAAAATCAGCCAATTTCCTACCTTTTAGAGTTGGAGTCTCCGGTGAAAGATTGACCAGCATGTGCATAGACTAAATTATGAGACTCCATGGAGTTCCTGTGTCTATTGTGTCAGATCGGGATACTAGATTTGTGTCCCAATTTTGAAAGAGTCTTCATAAGGCTCTAGGGACCAAACTAAATTTTAGCACAGCTTTTCACCCTCAGACAGATGGACAGTCTGAAAGAACTATCCAGATTTTGGAAGATATGTTGTGAGCTTGTGTGATGGACTTAAGGGGTGCTTGGGACAACCACTTACCCTTAGTGGAATTTGCCTATAATAACAGTTATCAAGCCAGCATTCAAATGGCTCCTTTTGAAGCTTTATATGGCAAAAAATGTAGATCTTCTCTATGTTGGGATGATGTTGGAGAAAGAAAGTTGTTAGGTCCTGAGCTAGTACAACAGATCGTAGAAAAAGTGCAGCTAATTAAAGAGCGGCTTCATACAAGTTGGAGATCATATATTCTTAATTAAAAGTATCACCAACCAAGGATGTGATGAGATTTAAAATTAGAGGCAAATTGAGTCCACAATTCATAGGCCCTTGTAAAATCTTAAGCAGGGTTGGAAAAGTAGCCTACAGCTTGGCTTTGCCACCAGCACTCTCTGGGGTACATAATATATTCCATGTTTCCATGTTAAGGAAATATATTTCAGACCCCAGCCATGTGATAGAACTTGAACCAATTCAGCTTAAGAAATTTTGACCTATGAAGAACATCCTATGTGCATCGTGAAACACAAGGATCAAGTCCTGAGATGGCATAGCATCCCTCATGTTAAAGTGCAATGGAGCAACCATACCGAGCGGGAAGCTACTTGGGAGCTTGAGGAAGAAATAAAAAGAAAATACCCCCACTTGTTTGTAACTTAAGTATATAAATGTAAAATGAATTAATGATCGTCTTTTCATCAAAGAAATTGGGAGCTTATATTTGTACTCTGAATGTTAGTTATGTGGGTGATTATTTAATAGCAATTTTGAGGATAAAATTATTTTAAGGGGAGAGAAGTGTAATGCCACAATTAAGTTGGCGTTACTAACCTGATCGAGAGGGTTTTGAGGAAAAAAAAACTCTTCCTCTCCTTCCCTCTGGTTGTCTCTACTCTTCTTGCCTTCGTCTCCTCACTGGCTGATCCAAAGCCGGGTAATCTCCATCCTTTTTTATTTTATATTTTAAATTATTAGTAGATCTGAGAGGGGGAGATGGCAGCCTTGCCGAGCGGTGGTGGTGCTGGGAGAGGGCCGTCGGATGGCCTCCCCTGTTATGGAAGCCAAACCGGCTCCCATGTTTGATTCGGGCCCAGTGGCGTGCTTGCCGACTCGCCGGGCCCAGATCTGGGGCGGCAATCCCCATCGGTGTCTATGTGCCGTTCGATGGGGTTAATTTGGCTGGCCGGAGGAGGCCAACCATGCCATCTCTTAAGGAGAAGGAGCGGGAGACAGTGACTGTTTTGAATATGAGAATAGAGTATAAGTAGAAAGTAAAAATAATAATAATAAATAAGAAAAAGAAAAGAAAAGAAAAGAAGAAAGGGAGACAGCCACCGATGGTAGCCGGTGCTGGGGCGATCGGCGGCAGCCGACCGGTCGGCCGTGCAACCCATGAGCACAGTGATGGGTGCTCGTGGGAGAAAAACAATGAAGAGAGAGAGGGGTGCATGGGCTGGCTTGGGTTAGCTTATTGAACCCAGTTGGACCCAATTTTTTGGAGCCCAAATCGGGCTTCGCCCAATGTATAAAAATAGGGTTTGAATTAGCTTTGATCCTAGTTTGTTAAAAAAATGTTTTTTTTCATTTAAAATAATGAACATGAAGATATTCAAACCCCAAGTTGGGCCCAGGATAAGACTTGATAGCTTTATTGAGTCTATTTTAGCCTTACAGTTTTTAAAAATTAAAAATTAAAATATATGTTGTAGGTGTCAAAAGCTTGAAATTTTGATTTGAACATGTGGATTAGTGATAGAAGGTAAGTAAGTCATTTATCATGAGTAATATAGTAAATTATTGAATTATATAATTTCTGAATAAAATATTTATACATGATATATATTTTTTGTATCTGCTACTATCATGCAAATGAATTTTGATACATTATTTTATTCATCTAAAAGTTTGTTAATAATATTTTAAATTTTAGATAAATTTTATATAATTAATAAAATCAATCAATCAATCAAAATCATAAATAAATAAATAATGATAGTAATAGTAGTAGAAATAATACACGTGAAGATAATATAAATAATAAATTAATATCGCTTATGTAAAATAAATAATCATTATACATATTCAAATCATAAATTAGTAAAAATATTAGATTTTTTAATATTATTAATATAGAAAATACGATATGAATATGTGCATATGTTAGGTTAACCTAAAGAATTTTATGGTTAATATTTGTATAATAAAGAAAAATAAGTTCTAAAAAAAAATATGTTACCCGCGGTCTACTATGATGTGATTATGTAATATGATTTCTGATACTGGGATCTACCTTCATAGGGAATATATGTGGAGGATACACCCTATATGTGGTATTCTGTTATGACCCTCACCCATAGGAATTATATATCGTATTCTGTTCTGGCCCTCACCCACAGTGATTGTATGTGGTGTTCTGTTATGACCCTATCACAGGGATATACATGGATATAGTTTGTGACCATGATCTATTTGTAATAAGATGAAATACGATATGATGATTTGAAAAACTTAGAACTAAAATATTGAGTCATGATATGTATTGTGATTTCAATGAATTTTAAGAATATAAGTAATATCAGATAGTAAGATGATATGAAAGTTTTGATATATGAAAGTTTTGATATATGAAGGTAAGTAAATCAAGACATGTTATATTCTTAAAGTTATATGATATGTTTTATGTTAGACTTACTTATTGAGTGTAAACTCATTAAACTCCTGTTGACATTTTTCAGAGCCAAAGAAATGAAGGACATGATTAAATTGAAGTTTCTGTCAGCCTAACTTAAATGTAATTTATGTTCTCTTGTATCTTGGACATCTTTGGTTTGGAATTTTTAATAAGAATGTTGGTACTTTTGATGGCATAATAATAATTGACTTTTGGTTGATAATCATTTCTGTTATTGAATGCCTTGCATGTTTAACATGCGAGGGTTGCCACTTCCTGGATCCACCTTTGGATTCGGAGTGTGACACCCGTGAAGCACATCATGGACCGTACCATATCAAACAATGAACAGTTCCTCCTTTCTGCTACACCATTTAATTGTGGTGTATATGAAGATGTCCATTCAGAGATAATACCATTATCCTTAAGATGATTAAGAAACTCGCTGGATAAGTATTCACCTCTTCGATCAGATCGAAGAATTTTAATACCTTTTCTAGTTTGTTTCTCAACCATATTTTGATACTTTTTAAACTTTTTAAAGGCTTCAAATTTATGTTTTATAAGATACGCATATCTGAACCTTGATAGATCATCTATAAATGTGATGAAATAAGAGTATCCTCCTATAGCTTGAGTTGACATGGATCCACATACATCCATGTCCAGTAAATGGAGACTTGGTCATTTTTTTCATGAGGCAAGATTCATAAGTTCCTAATAATTGAAAATCATAAGGTCCAAAGAAATCTTCTTTGTATAACTTGTTAATCCTTGACTCACTTATATGACCTAATCGACAATGCCAAAGGAATATTTCATTAGTATCATCTCTATTTCTCCTTTTGTTTTCTACAAGCAACACATTATCATTGAGTGATAGAGTTAAAAGACCATTCATAATTTTTTTCATTTCAAAGAAGTCATTTGAATAAGATATAGAGCATCCATTGCTCTCAACTTTTATTTCATAACCTTGTTTTAATAACAACGATACAGAAATAATATTTTGACTATATTCGGAATAAAATAACAATCTTTTAATTCAAGTATTTTGCCCGTAGGCAATAATAACAAGTAGGTTCCAATAGCTTCTGCATGGATGGCCTCTCCACTCGCGCCATAAAGCTTGAAGTCACATTTCTCCAACCTTCTAATTTTGTGAAGCCCCTGCAAAGATTTGCATATGTGAGCCCCACATGCGTTATCCAATACCCATGAATCAAAAGTTGAAGAACTCAATGATAAGTTTGTTTGTATCATTAACAAACCTTTTGATGTTTTATCGGTATCTTGCTTCAAACTTGCAAGGTACTTCTTGCAATTCTTCTTTCAATGTCCCTTCTTACCGCAGAAGAAACAAGATCCATCATCCAAAGACCTCTTTGCCTTCTTCTTCTTCTTGATGCTCCTTTTAGGGTTTAATTTTCTCTTTAAATTCTTTTTCATCACCTCTTTCTTCTTTCCATCGATCAGAAGAAGATGAGCCTTTTCTTCCTTGAAATGGCTCTTAGCTGTCTTAAGTATGTTAAGCAGCTCTGGTAATGTAAGATTCAGTTTGTTCATATGGTAGTTCATGACAAATTATGAGAAGGAATCTAAGAGTGACTCCAGGATCAAATCCTAATTTAGCTGCTCGTCCAAGATGAAGCCTAATTGATCTAATTGGATGATTAAGTCAATCATCTTCAGGACATGAACCTGAACAGGCAAGCCGTCACTCATGTGCACGGAACAACTGGTTAGATATCTCATATCTTGCAGTCCTACTATGCCCTCCATACAACTCTTTCAAGTTGAGAAGTATGGACTGAGGTTCCATCTTTTCATGTTGCCTCTAGAGCTCATCATTCATTGAGGCCAACATGATGCACTTAACAATCATACTATCATTTTGTCACATCCTATATGTGGTCATTTCCTTCTCGGAAGCATCTTCTTCAATCAGATCTGGATCCGAAGAATCAAGAATGTAGGAAATTTTCTCCTGGGCTAATACAATCCTCAGGTTCCTCAACCAAGCCACATAATTTGGTCTGATCAATTTATTTGCATCTAAAATGCCCTACAGTGATAATGATGAAGCCATTTAATTGTCTACAAACAAACAAGAGTAATACATAAGCAGACCAATCGAGATGACAATCATAATTAAACAAGGACTTTAAATCTAATTATGTCTCCCACTATTTTTTTCGAATACCATAACCCTCTACTATGTTAAACGAGAAACCAATGTCTGGTTTTCTTAGTGGGGTTGAGATCCCAATTCCTTATAAATGTCTTGAGTTTGCTCAATAAACATTTATAAGTTCAAAGGTAGAAAATTTCCTTTCCAATTTCATCAACATTGCACTTGCCTCAAACACTTATAGCCTTGTGTTTGCGCAACAAACCATAATGTGTTAATTTAGTCAGACCATTCATTCTATATAGTCATGATTGAATAATGTCATCCTTGAGTTTATTCAACAAAGTAACATTAACAAGCATACTATAAAGCATAATATGCACCAAGTCAAATTTTACATCAAACCCTAATAGCAAGCCTTGAGTTTGCTCAACAAGCCTACTATAATTTTGATATAATTTGGCTTAGCATGAAGGCATTTTGTAGTGCATTTATAACCAATTAGCATTTCCAATTCTAAGGTTTAAATTAATCGAATTGATCAGGTAAGTAAAAGAGGTGTCGGAGTCCCCCGTTCTTGCCTTAGACACCGAATAAATTTGGCCAGGTAAGTAACGGAACTAATTAAAAAGCCACATTCTCTTTACCTTCCTAGAACCACTTTTCTTAGACACCAAATGATCAATTAATCCTTAAAAAGGATTTGCTTCATGAAAATATAACACTACAACTAAATATAATTTTAGGAGGCTTTTACCGTCTCGAGTATATCCTTATGTTTCTAAGTATCACATATCCATTTATGTGCATAGTGTGTCATTAATCTTAAAACATAATGAAAACTAATACTTCTAAACATATCTCTAAATTGATTAGGGTTATAGTGAAACCCTAATCTTATGGCATACAATCAATCAATACATGCTTCATCTCATCATTTCAACTAATACGCATATTAGCCCTAATATGCATCACAAAAGAATATGATTAAAAGTAATCATCCATTCTCATTACTTGTTCATAGGATTAGATCATATCGGCAGTTCAACACATCATAGGAGACCCCATTAAATGAAAAAGATGGCTTTTTAAAAAACATACTTGCCTCCTATGACCAGACGGCCATGGTAACTAACCCAATCCGAAGTAGTTACTAGAATATTGCATTATATAAAACATAATAGTCAATTATGTATAACATATCTTGCTAATTATGCATTAGAACATAATGATTTACATACTTTATCGTTCATAACAATAACAATTTTATGAATGTAATATAGTCAAATCATTACATTATACATATCATATCAATTAGGTTAAACATAACTTACTATTTTGCTATAAACATATAATGAACAATCAATTTTAATCATTCATAATAGATTATTTTGATTTCTTCTTGAGTGCATGAAGAAGGCTCTGATACCACTGATAAAAATTTTGGGATTCTTGAAGGCATGCTTTTCAAAAAAATTTAATCATTTTGAAAACAAACATCACCAAAAATCCTAATTTCCAAGATCGCCTTTATGCAGTTCAAAAGGTAAATCAATTAAAATATAAAATAAATGACTAAGAAAAATACCTGGATTGCTAAATCCAATAATCTCCAAGAGGCACACAAGTGTATGCCCTCCAAAAGTGATCCACACAAGAATTGATTCAAAGAAGTACTCCTATTTGCTTGCTAGAACCTTCTTGGCAGCCTTTTGATCATATGCAGCCTTCTAATGTCTCTTTGGACTTTCTCCTCTTCAAAAGCTTTCCAAAAACTTTCTAACAAGCATCTATACACTCTAATAGCCTTCCTCTATCTCACCTTAAGGCCTTGTCTTAATATGATAGTGATATTAAGACAAGGGGAGAAGAACAAGGGAGAAGGAGGGCTTACGGGCTCTCTGTTTTTATTTCTTTTTGTTCATAGAATCCCTTCTGTCACCCTCTTTAAATAGAAACGAAGGGACAGCAATTAAAGGCATCAGATGGAAAGAAAGGGCATCATCCAATGGGCATTAAGAGGGGGTAGATGCTTTACGTGAGGAGTGCCCCATATAGGAGCCCTCCACTCTGAGGGGGCGCCAAGAGTCCAAGGGATCTTCGGTTCAAACCCCGACAAACCCATATTAAATATTTAATTAATTAAATTAAATTATTAATAAATTTAAATAATGTTTAATAAATTAAACTCATTTAAATTTAAAATAAAATGATTCAAAAAGAGACTAAGGCCTCGGGTCAACCCAGACTAACCAAGTCAACCCAAACTAACCAAATCAGGCTGAAATTCGAATCCAATTCAAATTTGATCGTCATAAAAAACCTAGAAAAATCTCATAAATTCATATTAAACTCTAGATAGGCTGCCAACACATGGAAAATGTTAATTTAAGTCCAACTTAAATTTATTAGCCCAATCAGCAAGCAAATGGACCTAAACAGATTAAGTCAGAAGCTCGGATTAGCCCACATATATTAGTATGTGATCTTGGCCAACCAATTAGGATCCAAAAATCCTAATAAAAATATTTTTAGCTTCTTCAATCAATTCTCTATTGTGTGTGACCCTCTGAGTTCTTCATCTAGCCAGCAATAAGTTTTTGGTTTAGCCTAATTATGTATCCGACTATTTGAATAGGTTAAATTGGGCTAACTTAAACTATCAATCTGGACCAACCTTCAAATTGACTTATGAAATCAATCTAATTGATTCATAAAAACCTACAAGACAAGATTGACGTCTAGCAACGTGTCATGCCTACCCAGAAGATAAGGAATTTGATAAAAATTATCAAAATACCCTTTAATGGCAAGTTACTGTGCAATTTAATCCTTCGATATTTCTTTATCCCGATTAAGTAATGGCATGGATAAATGTTAAACCCTCATACTTAATCCATTTGAATCTCTAATCATTAATGAAGACTCAACCGATGATAAATACTCCTCTTACTAGAAGTTATCGATTTCTTGTTGACCTACTCATTACCTTCATACACAATCCTCCATATCCAACATCATCCCGTACATGACTTTTTGTTATGAATGAATATGAACCAAAATATGAATTCATGAGCACAAGATACTATGGTGGTCTTAGGTCTAAGGATTACTTGCACAACTCCCACTTAGATAACAATCTATTATGACAAGTAAAACTTCCATTTGATGTTTCCCTGTCGGATCAATTCAATGAACTCATAACCTAATGAGCACCCATATCTTTGTATTAGTATCCCTACATAAGTAGTCGTGAGACTAACCACTCTCACAATCGAGCATATATAAGATGTGCTAGTCTATCCGAATTCATCGATTCCCAAATCGATGATCCTTTGACTAGGAATATTCTAAATTAGGATTTATAAATTTTAGGTCTCACTATTATCTCTATAACCCTAAAAATATTATCCTATTCTATGGGGTTCATCATAAAAAAATATAAGACACAACATATGATGAAATATAAAATTACATTTATTATCATTCTTGAGTTGAGAGAAATTATAAATTTTACCACTAGTACAACAACTATGATTGATTTTCAAGGCACAATTCTTTCAATTAGTGAAGAAATTGATTAACGATTTATTGAAGAACATAATTGATACAAGAAAAAATAATCATATTAATGTTAATATGAATTGAAAGACATATTTTTAATGGTGCATTTATGGGACACTAGAAAGTGAATAATAATAGTAAATGGCCAATGGCAAATGCCATTTTCATTATTTTGAGTTGCCAAGGTTGCATGGCGAAGCCACTAAGCTGAGCATAAGGTTAAATGGATTCTTGTGCACAAAGCTACAAGAGGCAGGGGCACAATCTGATCAAATATTACTAAATATCTATCTTTGTATTTCTATCATCCAATATATAGATTTGAATATAAACACATAAATATCTAAATTAGGACCTAAAACTGTTTTCAACAATTACAAATACAACTTAACTCAACTCGCAACTACATAAGATCGGCTACATAAGTCTGCTTCTTCCACCTTGCTTTATTCAGAACTAAATCAGAACTAAATCAATACTCAAATTATAAATAATTATATCTTTTTAAATTATTTTTATTTATATTAGTTTAAATCAACCTCTGTCATAGATTGTTAAAAATTGCTGGAGCATTTAAAGGCCAATTCCAAAACCCGAGTAAAGAAAGGTTGTGTTAGATGGTTGACAACCAACATAAAACTCCATCAAATTTTTTAAAACATAAATTTATTAAATAAAATAATTACAAATATAAATTAAATATTAAATATATCTATACTTGCGCTAAGTGGATTTGATTACAAGTTAAATATTAATTATATCGATATTTCTCTGTTTAAATACGAATATAGGTTAGATATTATTTTAAATATAAATAAAATATTAAACATAGCTTCATAATGAGAATCTCAGTCTCTAACACCATCATAAATGACATAAATGATCAGAATAGGATCATTATCTAAAATAAATGCAATGCATGGCAACCAAGTGGAGTTGCTGTGATTAAATTCAAATCTGAAGAATTTGTATAAAAAATATATAAAAATGCTCATAAAAATATTAATAAAAATTTTGATGTTTTATAATTAATAAGCTTCCAATCACATTGTTTTATATTTTTTTTATACTCTTCCAAAACAGCATCAATAGGGGAAAAAAATTGACGATCAACTTTTTTTTTCTAGAAAATTTATGGGAAAGTTAGGATAAGCAGAAATTAATTGTTATTTTTTCATTATTTTGCATAGTAAAATTTTGAAAATATCATAAAATAAAATGAAGCATATTCTCTTTTGTGTTTTCTGCCAGTACTTGTTATTTCTATAAAATATTTAAATATTTAAATATAATAAGACAAACTTAAAATAACTAAATTTATCGCTATAATCAAGTAAATTTTAAATAAATATATTGAACCATCATTTTAAGTCACTGCTACATATTAGTATCATAGTCGTTATGAGATTGCCCAATCACAAGGTTGCCAATCCGAAACCAAATATAAAGCTCTCAATGGTTCTATTGGCAAACAAACTGCACTGAGGTTTTATCTTATTACCGTGGATTTACAGTGAAACCTACGGCAAATAAAGATTTTACTTATTTCCACATTTCCATCCGCAGGTGCACTGGTTTCCTATGAGTCAAAAAAAAAAAAAAAAAAAATCCAAAACCTCTGCGCTAAAAAAATTGAAAAGAGAAACTTGACATGCCAAAGTCTAGGAGCAAATCTGTTGGCTCGCTCTCTCTCTCTCTCTCTCTCTCTATATATATATATATATATAGACACACACACACACACACACATATATTAGAATTATATTGCAGAACAAGTCTCCAGCCAAACTTAGCATAAAAAATATCAAATAAAGGAACCGCAAACTGCTTTACCAGAAAATTAAATGAAATATACAAGCATAGCTCAACCCATCGTTACTACACAGAACGCCCTTGCATAAAAAGGGAAGCATTTCAGTCTTCCCTGCTAATCTCCATCTTTCTAGTCTGAGATTTAAACATGCAGGCAATATCAGCAGATGTGCTGCAATGCTCTGGCTTTCGGTCTGATACAGAGCGCACATACCTTGGAAGTCTAACCGAGATACCACGAGATGGATGAACTAAGCCAACAGCAGCATGGTGCACTGGAGAGATTGTGAGGTCTTGACACAAACGAAATGGTCAACCGCGCGTTGACATGAAATATATATTTATACCAGAACAACACAAAATTCTAGAAGGAACAGAAATTTTCACGTACCTGCACCCCGTATTTCCCAGACAAGCTCAGGGGGAAACCATAGATTAGGTGACTCATCTGTCTGATAGTAAGGTGGCTTCTTGGACAATATCTTCTCACAAGAAAAAAATTCCTTCATCTGGGAGCCCACTTATGAAATATTATTTGACTACCAACTAAATAATGAATTCACCAGCAAATGCTGAATGAACAAGACTTTCAGAAATCAATCTCTTTTTCTGTGCTCATAATTTTAGGCAATTAGTGTTCCAGATTTCAGATACACAATATAGATATAGAGGAAAGAGAGATTTCAGCCCATATTCCTATATATTGGAATGACTAACCTGTCATTATCACTTGAAGTGTTAGTACACTGATTTTTTTAAGCAGTTATTTGTAATTGGTACCACTTATTTTTTTCATCAGTTTCACTCTGTCAACATTTAAATTCATATTAAGGATTTATGGACATTTTTCCTATCTAATTCTGGATATATGCTTTGACAGAAAAGACATTAATGACCAGGACCTAAAAATGACTTGAGGTATATAATGTATCAGTTGCCTTTTATCCAAACAAAAAATTCCTCCACGATAGCATCGTTTCTCACTTTCCATTATTTTATCCCTACTGCAATGAGAAACACCTCAATAAATAGTTAAATATATACAGAAACAGGCCTCCCAGTGAACAAACATCCAGAATTGTAAATTGTAGTCCAGCCTCATTAAGATTTTATGAGACTTGTAGATATATTCATGGTTATGCACTCAGAGACAAATTGTGTTTACCTCTTTATAGAATGAATCTGAGAAACCCGACATGACACGGCACACACTTTGAAACTCTTCAGCATCAGGATTGTAGCATGCCATTAGAAAAGGACTGTACCTGAATCATGGTACCAAAATAAACAAACTTACCCTCCAAAAAACTAGAAGTTCCACACTGGTATGCATAATAAGGAATCAACAGAGAGGGAAAAGTTCATTGATCCGTACCATCCTGCTTTTCTTCCATTCCCATGCCAAGCACCAATAGGAACTAAATCAAGACTATCACCTAATCCTTCTACATAATCACATTTCACCTGCAGCAAAAGTGGGCAAAAGTTAATGGCAAGAATCTTTTTGTAGTCATGCCACTGTCATAACTTATGTCCTAGAAGAATCCAATATTAATGTTCAATACCTTTAGCCAGGCTTCACTACGCTTTGATGCAAAATATCCAGCATCAACATCCAAGGCTTTTGCCATGATTCCTTCACATGAGGAGTTACGTGCATCTTCAAAAAATGAGTTTATCTTAGTCAATGTGTTTTGATTAGTCAGAAATGCTTCTTCTGCTTCCACCTATGGAATAGAAGACATTAGATATTCACACACTACAAGAACAAATACGATCTTAGTACTATAGCTTTCTCAAATAAAAAGATAGAGAACAAAATCCAAAAAAATGCAATCAAGAAAGCTATATTTAAAAAGAAAAAACGAACACATGCATATGTAAAATGAAAGCTCTTTACTTACTGTTATCTCTTTTGCAAATTCCAAGTAGCCCATTTTTTCCTTGTGAAACAATTTTTTTATGCCTGCAAATGTTACAATGCAGGTAGATATTAAGAAAATCTTATAATTGTAATTTGTAATGATGTGCAATAAAACATGATGGTTATATTTGTTTATAGATAATGAATCAATTCTGATTCCCTTAAGGTAAAACATACACTTCCTCCTTTGACGAAGCGGAGATTCCAACAGCCTGGAAAAGGTCAAAAAAGGTTGCTTAAAATATCTGATATGAAAGATAGTAATCCATATAATGGTAAGGAAATTAAAAATTTACATATTCATCAAAAGTCTATAAATGCACCTTATAAATTGCTTTCATATGAACAACTTCACCGACAACTAATATCTTCTTATATCTATTAACGAAATGCTGCAACTAATTATACTAATTCATGAATTGAAGACCTAGCTAATGTTGGACAACCAATATTATGTAAATGGAATATTAATGATCAGCCACTTCGAAAAACAGCATCAAGCATTGAGGTCTCACAAAGTCACTCTACTGGTGGAAAAGGGGTGTAAAAATTTGTTAGCTGAGCCACACTGCCACCTCTATCGCAAGTATCATGAGTGCTTCTTTGGACACTCTTCACCCAAGTCATTATGTCTCTGTTGTTTCAAAATCTCATTTGCTTACCTCTCTAAGCTGCTGAGATGGAGAGTACGCTAATAAAGTTTCTTCTCAAATTACCAAAGTATTTGGTCGCATTCCACGTCTGTTAACAAGTCATATAAGATAGATCCAATCTTTCTAATGCTAGATCCTTAGGTTCTAATACCAATCTGCATGTATGGTTCAGTGGTGTTGCATGTAATGTGGAATGTTGTTTTGTGAACGAAGAAAAAGGGAAGCATATGAAGAAAAGAACTTATAGGCCACAAAATTCATAATTTTAGAAGACCACTTTTGCAATATTAAAACAATATTAAACGACTGTTTCCTAGTCTTTAAAGGAAATTCAATTTATCCTAGTAAATGATATGACCCTTTCCATACAATTTGACTCAAAAAAGTTTTCTGATCAATCTGAACCCCATATATATGTATGTATGTATGTATGATCTTATAATATTTGAAGAAATACATTTCCAAAATATATAAACATTTTAAAAAGAACATTTTTAACACTACATATTAGATCGATAATTAGTCTTTAAGGATCACAAGAAACCACATAACTAAAGAAAATGATGAGACAACTAACAGGAAACTGAAAACAAGCTTCATGCAGCATGATTTTATAATAGCAAAGACACTCATGAGCGCTTCACCAAGCTGCATCAAAGGCAAGCTTTGTCAGCCATGAACAAACTGCTTCAAAATTGCCTTTCTCATTATTTGTTTTGGTTCTCAAAAGTTCTAAATTTCTGGAGAACTAAAAGTACATATTTGCAAAATCAAGTTAAAGGTCCCAGAGATAATAATTGAATGCAAAGTTTGTTTTGTTGTTGTTCTCCCATTTAGGTAAAGGTGGCATGAAATGTTTTATGATGATCTATAGGAGTATGCTATCATCCTTCTCTTAATCACAGCTGTCCATTTTTTTAATCTTGTCATCTTTGCATGTTCTCTTCATGGACAAAAGATGATCCAGAATTCAAATGACGACAACTTTCCTTTTAAACTCCCGCATGATTTTTTTTTAAAAAAAGCAAGAATTACATTATTGTCTCCAGCCACAATGAGAAGCTTATTAAAAGATGGTCAAGTTTAGGAAGTTACCTTTGGTCATAATAAGTATTGTCTCTTTCTCAAACTTAGGTGTTTCACTGACTATACTTCAGCATGATCATGAATATTCTAACCTGCAGACCCAGCCCTAAATAATTCCCAACAAACCCTTACTATTTACCCATCTCAATAGACAGTTCACCATACAACTCTGCTAACACATAAATTTCTTGAAAAGCAGCAACTAGAAATACTTGGTACAAAAAAGGAAACAACAAAATTCCTAGCATTCATCAATCAATGTTTTAATCTCTCTCTCTCTCTCTCTCTCTCTCTCTCTCTCTCTCTCTCTCTCTCTCTAATTTGAAGTACAGTCTACCTCCATACATCAGTTAGATTAACCAGCATGCAACGATAGCAACAACTTAAAGCAAACATATTGTATCAAATTTGCAATACATTTTGATATATCGCAACTCTTTATGGAATCAAAACTATTTATTGTTTCAATTAAACAAGGCAAATGATGAAGATCTAGAACTGAAACTGAAGAAAAGGTTCCAGTACATTACCGCTCTCCATTAGAAAACATTATATCAAAGATGAAGATGCAAATATCAACCTGCAAGAAATAACAACATGAAGGGTAATATATTAAAGATTAATCCTCCAGATCATGATGAAATGCTAAGCAGGAGAAGTTATAACCTCAGGAAATCAACATAAAACACCTCTTAGTTATGTTATTTGACATTGAAGCAAGAAGGAGTTGGAAAAGGAATTAACAGAAGAGAACTGAAGCAATAAAGATGACGAGTCCTAAATATGGCAGTCATTTCATACCATGGTTAAGCTCTGATCAAACATGATAACGAAGTCTAAATTAAGTTATTGGACCATCTAGACAGGAGGTGACTGTTAGAACTTCATGGAACAGCATTCACATGCCCAATCACTTAGAGGTCATCTCAAAGTTCACAAGTTTTTAAGTATTACAAAACACCAAAATGCTACCAAAATATCACAACTCGAAAGTAATGGTAATGGAGTTGTTTAGCCTTGAATTGAAATAGTGATTATTTCTTTTAGAGTTTATCCATGAGTCATAGGGTTTCTTTCTTCATGTAACTATAAAAAGACCACAGTAGCCAACAGAAGGTAGAGAGCTAACATTTAATTATATAAGTGCATTCAAACCCTGAGCATTTGGTGAATGTTTCAACAGTCTTAGTGGTTGAAGAGGTCCAAACCCCTTCCTTCCTGCACCCATATCCCCCCTATCTCATATTTTCTCTTTTCTTATAAAATAAATACCTTTATGTTGTTCATTGTGATTGAGGAATCTTTACTTCCTCTCTCCCGCGATGACAGCTCTTGGAAAGACATAAGCTTGCATCCATTCTTTCTATCAACTGCTACAACCTGAAAATGCTAAAGCTTATTCATGATCACAAATTTAACAAGGTGTCTGCTAAATAAGCCCTTTTTGCAACAAGCAACAACTTAAAATTCTATAAAATATTCTGTTACCTCGGCATCTAGTATGAAAGTCGAGACTTCAGGCTGACACATTTCTTTGATTATATGTATCAAGTCAGGGAACCTAAATGTTGATTCTTTCATCTGTCGCGAAAATAATCGTATAGATCCATCTGGAAGTCTGTGAATTTGGGCACGTTGACCATCATATCTGAAGTCAAATAATAAATGATTAGTAGAGTTGTATACACACAACTATACTAAATAACTTCTAAGAAAAATATGAAAATATAATCATCAAGGCAAACTTATTTCTTCAAGTGTATGGCATGTAAAGATCACTTAGCTCAGAGGACAGCTTTTGCCTAAGAGTCAATACCAGTGCACTAAACAATTGCTTAACCAAAAAGAACAAGGTTTATAAACTTCATGGCTAGCAAAACTTTGAGATTAGTAATAAAAAATCAAAGCAATTATCTAGACTAATATGGAACATGCCTCAGTTTAAGCTTGCCAAGTATGTGCCTTCTTTTCTGAGACGTGTATCATATACTGCAGAGTGAAAAACATTGCTAGAGGCTACATCAACCAACTATACCAATTCCCTAATTTTCAATGATTCAAATCCTAGCTAGAAAATGAACAGGCACAAGCTATGTTAACATCTTCTATAACCATATGTCTATCTATGCCATTTCATGAAGCATGTCAAAGGTTCAAAGGTAGCCAACTACCTGTATGTATAGTCAATGGGTCATGAATCGAGCATATGACCCCACCAACTATTAGATTATTTGTCAATGGAATCAAGAAACGGAAAGCTTAATTTTCTTCTATCGCATGTTATATATCCTATGAAGGGCATATGCAGACACTAGCATTAAATTATCAATGTAAAAATTCTTAAAAGGTAACTATTTCAAATATCCTTTGCATATAATGACCAGAAAAGAAAAGATGGATGCTGGGACAGCACAAAGGTTAGAAAGGGCTTTTCATGGGGCTTTAGAGACTTAATAGAATGCAATGGGATGGAGAGCTAGTGTTAGTGTATGAATCAGATTTGACGAAGGCAATCATAATTCTCATGAACTGTTCAGAATGGAAGAAAACGGGTTTGAGAGCACAATTCACAAAACAGGGGGTATCTGTTAGAGGTTAAGAGAATTATGCTGACCAGTTGGTGACATTCTATTCATGACTCAGGAGAGCTAGTGTTAACGTAGTAATCAGATTTGATGAATGCTATCATAACTCTCATGAATTGTTCAAAATGGAAGAAAACATATTTGAGAGCACAATTCACAAAACAGGGAGATCTGTTTTAGAGGTTAAGAGAAAATTATGCTGACCAGTTTATAACATTTTATTCATGAATCTGCGTAATTGAATGGAATCATGGTTGCAAGGATTTGGATTTTTATATTAAAATAGAAACCAAGTATCTATCTATCTCCATCTCTCTCTCTAAATGAAGAATTTACACTATTGATCAGGACCTACAAGATCAAGTGTGCATATCATGAATAGATTCCAAATGACAACTTTGAATGGGATCATAGTTAGGAAACAACCAGACTAGTCAAACTTCAATCATGTGATCTAAGATGATATGAGGAGTCACATGGTTTCTAGAATCTGATGACCCCAAAGGCATTTTAGCTCTAAGCCAAAGCATCATTATTTTTGACCTGATGGGATAAAACAGGGATCCATGTACTGGTGCATGCTGGTTTGTATTGGTCATATTGGATCGTACCAGTAAGGTAAAACCATAGAAGTACCACCACACCCCTTTGCTGGTTTTATAAGACACATGATTTTCACCTTTATTTAGCTGTCCCAGCACCAAGAGGCATACTGCATGCCAACAGACTACCATATTGGTTCATGCCGTATGTGTAAGGTATTGATATGGGTACTACTACCAGCAGTTTAAAAAAATAGCAAATCCCAAGTATGCATACATGAATGATATAGATGTTAGTCATTTCAGTGAAAGAGTAATAAGATAAGAATGGCAACTCCCATGACAATTTCTTGCCTATTGCCACATATTTTTCCGATCATGTTTCTCTCAATACATATTTATAAGTTCTTCCAAAAATGATTTCAATGGCATTAGAGGATATATGTAATCTTAACACATCACCATCCCAAACGATGTAATACGTCAATAAGCACCTTTTTTCCTGTTTTACCCACAAAAACGGACTGCAATGTTGCATGACAAATGATTGTGTGTGTGCGCGTGGAAAGAGATCAACATACTTGTATTCACAGGTGAAAGCTCTACTCTGAAATAACTTCAACACTTGTGAAACCCCATTGGTAATTCTGTGACATAAAACACTTGATAAGAATCCAAAAGCATAAGGCATGAGGGGGAAAAAATTCGACATATAAATGTAAAAACTACCTAGCAAGCATAGGAGGAATTGGCATGCCTGGCACCATTGCTAAAGCAGATGCTGAAAAATCAATGCCTTTGCCCAAAAGAGAAGGAATAAGCAAATCCTGTTTAGACACACAAATATGATGCACAACCATAAATCAAACATGGGCAAAACAATAAATGAGCAGTCTCCAATTTTAAAATGTGGGAAACTTTTTTCAGTTTAACAAATGTTAGTTGTACGGCATTTACTATTTCATTTGACGATGCACCATACAATCTGGCATTCCTTTACATATCTTTTCTACCACATAGAGTCACCTACATTCTCCCATGTAAGAATGTATCATGCCAGTGCCCCTTAGTTCCACGAGAGGTAATAGTCTATGTTCCCCAATCCTTCATGCAAACTAATCTTAACACACATCATTTCTAGTTCAGTGGAGGTTATTATGTTTGGAACCAATGACTGATTTTCCATCCTCAAAGCCAGTCTTCCAACTTGCATAGTAAGCATCAGAAGTCATATAAAGTGAAGCTTCAGAGCCAGGAACCATGAATGCAGCAGCAAACCTAGTGCTCAGTAAGTAGGCCCATGAATGCAGCAAACCTAATGCTCAGAAAGTAGGCCAGTGAACACATACTATACACAAGGCATCTTGCTATGCAAAGGTTAAAAGAAGGCTTTGGTACAATTACCGTATGATCCTACAGTCATGTAACCATGCCACCATACAAAATTATAGTGCTTTTTTTTTATGTGCAGTTATCAAAGTATCAAACAATTAAACTTCTGCAATCAAATTACAAATATCCCATGAAATTATGGGCCAAGTGAAAAAGCTTCTGAGACAATGCTAATTTAGAAACGGATGAAGGTTATTTTGTAGTGTAGTAAATTTTTACCAGTGAGGGAAAGAAGCAATGGAGACGTGCTTCACAAGATAAATTTCATCAAGAGCACAATTTAAAGAGACTATGGATCTCATAGAAGCATCTTCTTCCTATTTACTAATTGGAGACTTCTATATCCTATGCATCAACAGCAATAACGTACTCTTGAAATGCACATTAATTACCCCATGAAGATATTCAGCAAAGATACAAATAGAAACATAACTTACAGTTAGAAGTCAAGTTCCCTGCTTCAAAGCGTTGGTGCAAAAGGGAAAAAAACATGTTGGAAAATCAAACACTCACCAAATTTGGAAGTATATTGTACGCCTCAGCAACTGCTGCAGAAATGCTCTGGAAAAGATAACTGTCAATTCGAGCATACAACTTTATAAAAGGCTACAGTTTCAAGAAAAATGGCTCATGTTCACAATAAAATATCCAACCCATATTACAGATAACCACAAAGTCTGGTCATCACTAAAAAATAATCTTCGCACAAACCAGAAAATGCATATAATATAAGTGCAGATAGTTGACAAGTGTATGCATAAGTTGAATAAAATAATTAAAGAGTGACGATGATAATGTCATTTTAAGGTCCGTGTTCTTACACTCAAAATTATGATAATTTAAAGTGTCCAGAGCATAACTGATTAACAAAGAAAAGAAGAGGGAAAAACAAAAGATCGACTTCTCTATTAAAGGTTTCGAGTACCAGTACTGCCCACATTGTTACCTTAACCATAAAGTATGGACCGAGACCATATGACGTCTAACTGATATACAATACACCTCTTGGTGCCGGGAAAGCAAAATAGAGATGAAAACCATGAGCTTCTGTGATTCCAGTAGAGGGTGCTTCAGTACTGGTATCAAACCAGTTTGATCTGGTACAGATGGTACAAACCAGTACACTGTTATGAACTGGTACTTAAATCCTTGCATGAATAAAATCAGGTATAAATCTGATAACTGTAGCCTGTGAAATATATAAGGTAGGTCCCATGGACTGCCAACTGGCTATTCTATGTTTCTTACATGGCCCTCCTAGTTCAGAGTTCACCTTGACCAGGACTTGGTACCCATTCAAAGTCTTAAACAACAGGTTAATGCTGGTTGTGAAACATCTCAAACTTTGAAGAATCAGATCATGATCCACAAGCACATCCCAAAAAGATGGAATATGGCTTGATTACAGTTTCACTACAGTTTATAACAGAGCTTGTTCCTTACAAAGAGCTACACAACCTGCTAAACTAAGGACAATAATGCAATCAATTTTCTGTTGGTAATAAAGTTAAAGATTTAGTTTTCCAAGCTGGGAATAATCAGACCTGAAGCTGCAATTTTAGGCTCTCCAGGGATCCTATATGTTGTGTCATAGAGTAGTTGTTCAGCACCACAGCTTGTGCTAGTGCTGGTAAAATGGTTTTCATCATAGCTCCAATACGCAAATTACGAACCTATAGAGGTAAACGGAAGTATCGTGTGAAAATAATATAAAAGTTCATAAGGAAACATGATAGCATGAATACTTCAGTGCCTTTGTGACTTTCACGGTAAACTGTGAGTGCAGTGTGCTTCCCATGCTGAAATGAAATGTTGATAAAATTAAGGGATTGTCTTTCATTAATAAAAAAACTGAAGATTTGTCTCACCAAAGTCCTAACAAGAAACTTCATTTCCATTTCTCTACAAGAACGCATAAGATTTACAACAAGATTTTTTCTTCGAATAGCACTTCCAGCACCTGCAGTAACACTGGCAAAAAGCAAAGCAAATAAATGTGTCCATAAATCATAGTTCATGCAAATAGTTTATTATGCCACTTGATAGACGAAAAATCACAAGGATCAAAGGAAGAACCAAATTTATACCCAAAAGTAAGTAGTTACAACACTGTTCCAATGGACTACCACAAAGATGCACCACAGTCATCGAGGCTTGCTATAAAACTTTCCCAAATGACTCAGACTCCACATTTCAGCTGACCCAGAAACTAACGTAGGATTATGATCATATCATGTCAAAATCTGGAATATAGGGAAACCCATGCCATTATGTGTTGCAAAATTTTGCAATTGTAGGAAATGTCAGACAAGATATATTTATACCAAGATCAGATTTCCACGCTTGGTACTATATGCAAATATACCTGGTTAATGTATAATTGCATTATGTAATCATCCCTCTTTTCTGTTGTGGTAGACACTGTTGTGACTGCACTCTTGGTGTCGATATACAAGAATGTCATGCCAGCTTCTCTCTCCCTGCATAATCATCCAACCGTCACCTATTCTTCTGATCTCCGACAAATGTTTTACTAATCTGGATTGCAACTCCACCAGCACCCAGTTTCTCTGATATCATGTATCCTTAGTTCTCTTCCTTTCAATTTCATCAGAACATCAAACCGATGTAGAGACAATAAATGAGAGCTTCCTTCCCAAAAGACTGCAAATATTGCAAAATCACGAGCTTACATATGATCCAACCGAGTGAAAAATTCATTTGATGATTGCTCTCTAAGATACCTCCCAGCTCCATCCATTCTCCCCAATCAATTCCTTGTGGCAAGCAAGCTTTCACAGCATAAAACATCTATTTAAGGCAGTATTGGTTTTACCATGTTTATGAAGTGATTGTTCCTTTGCTTCCATCTGTGTTCCCAAAATTAAAATAGGATGGTATATTCAGTTCATGTTGCATTTCATTCCCATATGAAAATGTCATAATGCAACCAATTCTTAAGCAAAAGTTTGATGTCACATATAGGGGTCAAGTTTGTCTTCTATTTTCTTTTAAGGTTGACCGAAAAGCTCTAAAAGAGTTCATGCATTCCAGTAGACCGTTATTTGTCTTAGGATCTTAGACCATTTATAGTTCAATGTATTTCTTATATCCATTTACATGCTTCCAGATTTCAATTTCTGGCCCCCATTTATCATTTAAACCATTTGAAAATTGTTCACATGGGACACAGTCATTTTGCTTCTCAAAAAAGTTTCTATTAGAAGCATTAAAGTATGGTTTAACTGACACCAATTACAATATATAGCTGGTTTCACAATACTTAGTTGCTGGTAGAGATGGTTGGGACCACAAGGATAAAAGAAGCATAAGCCTTCTGTCAGAAGTGAGCAAAAGAAGATGAAACGTGTTGTATGATTAATATTACAGCCATGGCTATCATCATTCAAGAAAGTGTTCCCAGTATCCATATTCGGTTGGACAATTTCAGAATAGTTAACAAGTAATGTTGGTTTGCCTAGAGAGTTCATTTTGTCAATAATAATAGAATAGTTGTACCACACCATACTGCATCATGTCAGAACTTGGCATGAATTACACACACACACTTAAAAAAAAAAAAAAAAAGATGTAAAACATTAAAAACATGCTACGATTTCATGTTCCTCTTATATTTTGCCAAGTACGAATATTATCACAGATATAGAATGAAAAGTGGCAAGGATGAGGAGACTGTGCACATATAGGACAAATCAACGGCCACATTTTGAAAAATGAACATACAAAAAAGAGACTTCAGAATAACTTTTCCTGAAAAAACTTACATAATATAGTTAGATTGGCATGGAGAAATAAAATAATAAGACTTCATATAGCACTAGCTAAGATACAAGCAATGAAATACACATCAAAGATTTCTAAAAGTGAATCCCAGATAGACTGGATAAAACCTGCTTCAAATACACTCGATTGACACAAAACACAGCAGCATGCCAATATTTGCAAATTTAATCAAAAACGCTTTCAGATCACAAAGATGGCAACCATTTTTAGTAAGAAATCTCTTACTTCCATGTCCAGTATCAGGTCCATTGAATACCTAAGTCAGTCATACTCCCAATTAGGAAGCTGATGACTTTGCTAAATGTTATCATTCAAATTAGTTAGACAAAGGCAAAGTTTCCTTCCAGCTAGCTACCACAAACATCAGCAAGTTCCATATGATAAACTTCTGAAGTTCTTAGATTCAAGCTCGAATCAACCAATTTTGAAACAGCAGGTGAATTTCAACTACAGCAACATAAAATGCTAAAACATTATTGAAAAAAGTAAGCACAAGATTCTTTTCCCTCCATCCTTAAACTTTTAAACACAATAAACACCAAATCAAAATATGGCTAAGCACCTTCTTGAATTTTATGTTCTAACAAATATTATAATAAACAAAACATAAAAGAAAAGAAAAGTTGTATACTGGAATTTAGCTCATTGCCATCCCATTAATGTCCGCTTGATGAACCAAAGAAATCAATATGCAAATCCTATCAAATGTAATTAAAATTTATACATGTAACTATCTTATATATTATCATATACAACCATATCAATAATACCTGTCAAAATAATAAAGGGACAAAGGGGTCACAGTTTTGCACATAACAATCAAAATACTAGGCATAAACCAAGGTACATCTCTTTTTAATACCTGACAACTAGAAGAAATATTGACTGGAATGATTACATGAGATCAAAGTCACACCAATCCTTAGCTTGAAAAAAGTTATCTTTTAACTAAAAATTAAAGTTCAAATTGAAACTAAAATTGATACGATAGAAGTTCCTTAATTAGTATTGACATAAGATGAGCAACAATATATTCAATTAAATACTTTAGACCAAGTTAGTTGAATGAGCTTAGATTCTGCAGATTGTTACCTTATCTTCCGAATCTCACAAAATAGATTATGAATAGAAAGAGGGCGGGGAGGAGCAAGCAATGATTGAGTCTGCCGGCATTCTTGTGCAACATCACCTTTGAAGAATATCCAAGGGTTAACAAAGATTATTGAGAGCAAATATGATTACCAAATAATAACAATTCATCCTACCAAGATCACCACAAGTTTTGTACATTTCTTTAATTCTAGACCTGCTTGTCCCACAAGCCTCTTCCAGTGCATTTATCATCAGACTACCACCAATGTTCAGTTCCTAGCTTCATAGATAGCGATGCAGTTACTGATTACAATTACTACAAATGTTACAGAATGTAGTTGGAAATTATGAATAAAAGTTCTCAGGAAAAAAGAAGTGATGAACCAAAAGAAGTTAGCAGTACATAAGGACATAGCATTTTGTTTTCTCTGTTGTAGAAGAAGAAAGACAAATTCACCAAACAAGCTTAAATAAAGAAGATGGCGTGTCCAGACTACCAAATAATTGTTAAATATCATCTCATCTGCAGGGACGATCATCTAAAACGTAAGACCATGGAGGAAACAAAAGCTAAAATTTGAAGTTTATCATGCATTTCTCATAAACAAGTTCGAAAAGCACAACAATCCTATCACTTGAACTGACAAAGTAAAGTTTCTAAGGTAAACTGGAAAAAAAAATGCACATGTAGCAGACAAACATGAGAATGTGGTTGGATGAGATCATGGAATGCATACATTGTAAGCATCAGATAATCTCTTTTGAAATTATTGGATATTCAATCAAGAAATATTCAAGACACAGATCAGTTCGTAGAAAATTGTAAAGTATAAAATAAAATGTTCATTTGAATGTGATATCATCATTTGACTGGTTACTGAGATTGTCCCTCCTTATCATGTACTTGTAATGCAGGGAAACTACAAAGCACCAGAAAGGAAGGCCTGAAGCTCAAAATTTAAAACCCTATACTATCTATGGGGTTGCTTGTCTAGTCTAGAGTATGTGCCCTTAGTACAATCTCAGACCAAGGCTTTTCAATCCTGAAATTAGACTCCTCATGTATCTGTTCTTTCCTTAATTGAAAAGTATGAGCAAGACAATTGAGGCAACATAGGATTTCTTCAGTTGTTCAATTAACCAGCCCATCTACAGCATTTCTATAAGCAAAGAGTGAAAAACTAAAAGGAAGTAAAGAGAGAATAAAAAAAGAACCCCTGCAGCAACATCATAAGGTTCAGGAGATATAAAAATAAAAGAAAAAGATAGCAATAATTGGATTCAAGATTCCATAAATATCCTAGCAAATTTTAATGTTTAAAACAAAACCCAAGAATACTTTAAGAAGGAAACCAGATTCACACCCAACCAAGGCAATCAGCTTCAAGTTCATTGTCTATCCTTTTGGTACATCTCAGATCATATGATAAAACCCAAAACCTTGAGGAGAGATAGAGATAGGAGAATGGAAGAAACCATCATTTTTGTTTAGCAACCAAAAAGATAAAAAATCAGGAGACACATTGTAATCTAAGTGGAAGGTCATTTTTGTTTAGCAACCAAAGAGATAAAAAATCAGGAGATACATTGTAATCTGAGTGGAAGGAGATGGATTCTAATGGACTCAAAAGAGTTCAAATGGATATTTTGCAAATAGAAAATGGGTCATATAATAGGATTGCATATTGGGATTAGATGTGTCAAAATTTTCAGACAGCCTTAATTTTCATGCTTTTTTAAAGGCATAAAGATTAAAGAAATTATGGTACTTGCAAAGCCTAATATCAACAGGTGAATCAACCTGTAATTTTATAAGTATTAGCAGTGCCCATATTTCAACTATGGAGTGCCCAACTCGGCTGCGGGTCAGCCACTTCATTTAATCAGCACAAACCTGGATTTAATTTTTAGACACTCACCAAGCCATGTAGAAAAGTGGATATGACATAGGATATAAGCAAGAAAAATCAACCTTCCATGTTTTACTGAGATTTGTCAGGATTCGCTAGCTTAAAATCTGTGAGGGAAACTACCTGATTGCTTCAATGTAAAGATTCATGGAACAGGATGCACTCATGCAACACCAACACCATTTAAGAAAACAAATTGGAAGTAGATCATTTAGTCCAAGTGGCTCACTCAGTGTTGGAATGTAGACTAACCATGTTTTCATGGTCGGCAGCAATTCTATTTGTGCATAGGTATACAGCAGGTAGCACATCATCAGGGGACAAAGCAAGCAGGCTGCATGAGAAGAAGGTAGTGCCAATAGATACTAAGCCTCAGAATACATCAATCTTGAAAAGAAAAGGAATAAACAAATAAGAACCATAAAAAAACAAAGCATTTCAACAAACCTTCTGAACATGTTGCAGAGCATAGCAGTGGTTTTTATTTTGCCTTTTTCTCGCTCCACCAAATCAAAAGTACGTGCCAGGTGCAAGTAGGGAGCTGGCTGTCCAGCCTTCCAGCAAGCTGCAGAATGGTTATATGTGTAATGCAGCTTGCGATCCTAATAAATCAAATACCATATCCTTTCCTAACTTAGTTTAAAAAGGCAATACAAACCATGATCAACAGGAGAATACTTTTCAATTGGTAATGATACATTAGTCATATTTGAGTCCTCTGTTGATGAATCTTGTACAAACAAAGTAGGCAAGTTACTTGTTGCCTCAAAAGAAATGTCAGCCTTTAAAGTACAACTACCAGCAAGGCTCCCATCCTTGTCAACATGTGCACCGCAAGAAAATAAACTTTCCTCACTACCAGATACAAGCTTAGAACCACTGTAATACATATCAACTGCTACATTGACGTTTCCTTTTGTCTTCTCCAGTAATAATGCAGCAGAGTCTCTCTTCATACCATCATCTACTATTTGAAGAAACTGATCTAACTCCTCCTTGTAGATTTCAACAGCATTAGTTAGCTTCTGATTCCCATTTTCAAGAAAATGATCAGCAGAAACTGTAGAAGGCTCATCATCATGAGAAGCACTAGCTGCAAGTCTTCCAAAAAATTTTGTGATTGTAGTCTGCTTGCATCCACTGGATTCTAAGCCTGAGCTAGATTTTCCTCTCTTTTTTGGCTTATTTCCAGTACCTGAACCCCTTTTCTTGGGCAACATAGAATTCAGTGATGTAGGTTTCTGCCTAGTTGGTGTTTTAGCTATATCCAAAGAGTTCTTTAAACCACATTCAGAGTGCTCTTGAGTAGATTTCTGAGCAGGGAAAGACTCAAGTTCGGTGCAGCTGTTTTGAGTTCTTGGGGCTGGAAAAGTGTCAACCTTTGCTTGCTCATAGAACTCAGTTTCATGCTCAAAAAAATGTGAAGCTGCTCCAACAATATCCCCATCTGAGCTTTTAAGCAAACCTAAAATCTGATTCTCAGTCACCCAAGAAGGCAAGCAATCTTGAAGCTCCTTGATAACTTCGGTCATGTCCTCATCATTTGACATATTTGGGTCTCCCAGATGAGATTTCTCCCCAGAATGCAATGGTTCCAAATATGAATTCTCCTTTTTTTCTTCATTGTCTTGCTTGTTTGTATTTGTTGCCACATCATTTCCAGCCATAGTATCAGCATCCCCCAGCTTCTGATGGAAAGCCCTGAGAAACTCATGCTTGTTTGCTGTTTCATCAACCAAACCTGCAAAATGCTTCCGCAAAGCAGCAGCATGCTTACCATCTAGCTTCTCAACATCCAAGCCCACGGTGGGAATAACTCGTTTTGGCCTTAAGAACCTAATATACTCTCTCAACTCATCATAGTTTGAATGCTCGCTGTATGGAACAAGATGAATCTCAAGAGACTCCTTAACCCTCACTGCAAAGCCATCTTTCTTTGTTTCATACATCCACCCCGTTGAAACAAAACCCACCGCCTTAGAATACCCTCTCTCTGTCATAAGCTCCTTCATCTTCACAAAATTGGGTCGGAAGTACGGCCAAGTTTCGCCTAGTAGGTTCCAACCAATCACATGAATATCACTTGCAGAAATATCCTCTGTAAAAACCCCAGAGTCGCCAAGCCCTAATGCAGACAAAATTCCCATCTTCCTACTATCTACATGTAATAAGCACTCACACCTGCGTGATATCTCAAGTAAAATCTTCTCTTTTCCCAGAACATACGTAGCAATTAGGAACAGGACAGACTCCCGTGGCTCCTTGTTTTGATCTCTTATTCTTTTGATAGTGCTCGCAACATAGTCTACAGATTCCTCTTGAGAGGGAAACACATATTTCGGATTACAGTAAGTTGTGTCCAAGAAAACAGCATCGGCTCCAATAAATTCACATAAACTGGGATCCAATTTCATCGAATCACAGAAACGGAAATCGCCGGTGTGGACATACCTCTCTAGCCAGTGTCCCTCTGAACCGTGGGCCTTGAAAAGGAACTGGACGGCGCCCGGGCAGTGGTTTGCATCGACCGCCACGACATCCCATCCATCAATCTCCACAGCCTCTCCGAGAGAGAGGGAGACTACGAAGAAAGGATGGACATTGAGGATATCCACAAGGAGACGGGCGGTGATCTCGGAGCAAAAGATGAGGCCTTTGGACCAGGTAGGGCTCAGGCCGGCGTAGTGGTCGGAGTGGAAGTGGGAGAGAAAGTAGGAGACGGAGAAATCTCCAGCGGAACGGAACCCGTCGACGATGAAGCGGGTCTTGGGGATAAGCTTGGAGTGGGGGAAGTCCGAAGGAAGCGGGGGGAGAGGTGAGCCACGGGAGAGCAGATCGAGGGCGAGGGGAGGGCTGGCGGAAGCGGTGAGATTGGAGTAGGATCGGTAGGATTCGAGGAAGACGGAGGAGGAGGTCAGGGTTAGAGTTTTGGTGGTGGTGGTGGTGGTGGAGGAGGGCAGAGTGGCCATGGGATTTGGGTTAGGGCTGGGTGGAGAGAGAAGGAGACTGAAGAAGGAAGGTGAGGTGGCGCGAACGAATTAAAAACAAAATAAATCAATTATCAGTTGGAAGGAATTGCCCATCGCCTACTTTTTTTTTTTTTTTTTTTACCCATCTGCTGTTACCGTATATAGTTGCATTCGATATACCTCATTCAAGTAAGTTATTATACTCATGAAAAAATGGGCATGGTATCAATCTATAAGATTTATGCTTTATTTGGATAAAGAAAAAAAAAGTAAAAAAATATTTAAGAAAAAAAAAAGTAAAAGAAAAAAAATATTTTCTTTCTTCTGAATAAGTAGAAAAAAATAAAAAAATAAAAAAAAAGTTAATAATTTACAATAATAATACTATTCTTATTACAAATTAAAAATATATTAGTCATTTTTTTTTTTTAAAGGATCAATATTGGAATGAAAAAAAAAAATGAAAGAACATTTTTAAGTTTTCTCTCCGAAATTTTTTCGGTTTCGAAGAGAAGACTTTTATGTGAAGTTCATGATTTTTTTCTTTTATTTTTTTTCTCTAGTTTTCTTTTTTTCTTACTTTTTTCTTTCTTCAAACAAAATAAATTTCATTTTTTTTTCTTTTTTTCTAGTTTCCTCTTCATTCAAACATAGGCTTAACGGCAAGTATGTTACAGAAAAGTTGGATGACGGCTATTGCAAGAAGTAGTTGCAGAAGGCATACCGACCTACCCATAATGGATAAAAACAGCAAAGCAAGTTAGTTGATGCCCTGGAATATCGAGCGTTGGAGGACCAACCGCATAACAGACACACACAAACTTCTTTTTGAATTGAAAGAGAGAATAAATGTTTTCAATGCGTGCCGAAACCTCCTATAGTGCAGCAATTGAATAACTTGCTCCTACATGAATCATTTGATGTTGCTGAAGTTGCCATGCGTCCACAAAACCAGCACCTAGCCCATCGAACCAAGAGGGCCTACAGCTAGCACCATTGCATCAGAGGAGGTCGTTAATCCATCTGCCTTGCATTGTAATTCCCATAACCGTACGCATTTAAAATGCTGGTCTGGAAGATTTCCCAACAAGAACAAAAAATTCTATCCACTAAATGACCATAATAATAGCATGAAATCGAAACGCAGGAGTAAGGAACTGCCTCCTGTATTACGTGACCATTGAAAATCACTCAATTCCTTACGTCAATTTGCAATGCAAATTAGGCATATTAATATCCAAAGATGATTTGATATTATCACAACTGACATCCATGATACAAAACTATAGTTGATATTCCAATCAAGGGCATATTGGATTATCAATTGGCATTTCATAAGATTTTTCTATTTCTCCTCGCTCTTTAGTTCATTTTCAATGAGTTTTACCTTCTTGGTGTTTTCAAAGTTAAGATTGGAAAGCTCTTGCAGAGATGCTTTTAGCTGCGACATCTGAGCATCCGGCACATGGTTCTTTCCCCTTACTAGCGTTCGCCTGGGAGCATTCCATGAATTAACTGCTGAAGATTGGGTATGTCTTCTAAGCCTTGCATTCAAAGCTTCAATGGAAGAGTGCAGGGCTTCCAACTCTACATCTACAAACCTCCCTGCAAGAAATCGAGTAACTGATGTCAAAATTATGATATGATAAGCAGCGAATGATTGGTTTAACGAACTCTGGCATACCAAGCTGGGCCTTAAATTCTTGTTCCGCTCTTGATAATGGTTTCTTGTTTGCTCCAGGTAACTTTTTGAAATTCTGTAGACGCTGTTCCAAAAGTTCATATACCTTGGAGGCACGGTCTATCCGATTTTTTATGCCTTGTTCTTTGGCTTCCACATTCAGAAGCAACTGCTTTGTCTCATGCAAATGCTTATGTTGGTCTTCAGTTATTGTTTTTAGATAGCCCGCATGTTCTTTGAGCTCAATATAGACCTAAGCAATGCAGTATCAAGTTAACTTCAGAAAAAGAATGATTAAGATGGATGGTAGGTTTGTCCAGAACTCAAGATCATGCAACCAGAAAAGCAAGAAGTTAGGTCTCATCATGATTTAAGCAATAAAATCTAATCTCATTCTTTACATTGCCCACGCCTTCAGTACAAACCAGCCTCTACAGAGGACTGTATTCTTCTTTTCTGTCTTTAACTGAAGAAAAGCTAGACCACCTACTACGTCACTTTTGATGGTCATACAAAAACAAAATATTGCTGAAAAAAGGAAAATGTCTTGTTTTTTACGACTATGTGAAAAGGAAGATAATCAAAGGGAAAAAAAATGCGAAAACGAAAGGATCTAAAAAATGTAAACTCCCCAGAAGGAACAAAAAAATTAAGAGCAAGGTTTGCCATCTGCTAGTACAGTATTGTATGTACCGTACCAATGCTCCATGCTACCATTCTCTTTCTTAAAATTTTCAGTTTTTATGGTTATTTAAAAATTTAGAGATCATGAAAACGTAATTTTAAGATTGTTTTATTAGTACTATTATATTTCATATTAGTTCCGGAGGCTATATGATTACTTTGACAATCACATATCATAAACCATCTCATTCATTATCATAAATTACATAAAGTGAATCTACAATGTTTCAAAAATATATATTTACTTTAGATATATTAGTGATTTTTATAATTTATTTTCACTTTATACATGCTATAATTTATAAAATTATGTAAAAATTATGTATATTGTCCTACATAATGTCCCAATCACCAACACACATCACCATATTTTTCATGAACTGAATTAATAAATTTTAAGTTACAAACACTTAAAAATTTGATGATTTACATTATAATGCAAAAAATGGCTCAGTTATTTCAGAAAATACTTCTAAATAATCTATATATACAAAACGTTAATATTTAAGATCTTTTTTGCTTTTTCAAAATATTTCTAATTAATTTTAAATTAAAAATAATATTTAACTATAAATATCTAAAAATTAAACTCCGCCAAGGCAAAGTGGAGGAAGCAGATTTATATAGCCGACCCCATGTAGTTGGGAAAAGGCTTCGATGAGTTGAGTATAAATATCTAAAAATTAATTTTAATTTGTATAACCCTACCACATATAGTAAATATAGTTTTTTTAGTCCATTGGTATATCTTAATCACCGCTTACTTTCAAATTTGTTTGATTTTGTGTCTAGATTCAGGCAACCATAACCATAACCATAACCAAATTTAAACAAATTATTGCCCAAAAAAAAGCAACATACACAACCTCAAACATGCAACCAATTTTTAAATTGTTGAATAATTTTTATCATTTTTAAATATATATATATATATATATATTATTTTAAAAATTTACTTGATCAATGAACAATCATGATTTTTTTTTTTGGGCATTGACCTCTACAGTATATCATGAAATGATACCAAAACACAAATTTTTGGTACATTTTTGCCTATGATATCATTTTTGGGCCTATTTTAGGCTAGAACAGGGAAAAGGCAACAAATGAAAAGATTTGGTAATGATTAGATTGAAGCTCAAAACCATAAAAATTGTTCTGCTCCCTTGAACTACAATTCTCCACTCATCACTTTCTCAACTGAAAAGAGACGGGAAAGACATCAGGATGCCTTCTCTTCCCTTCTTACTCATGAGAGAGCTTGGAATCAACTCGAACTAAGTCGCACTGAGCAAAAATGCGCGGTTCCACTCATTGTGGACCAAGTTCTAAATTGAACTAGCAAACCTACCTAGTTCAACACCAACTCATTTCATGATGACCTGAACAGAGCAGTTCGGATCGGTTTTACAAACCTTGGTTAACAAGTGTGGGATCATTATGTAATTTTTTAGAACCCTACTTGGAAGGAAGACGTTTTACAGAATAATTCAGCAAGAGGCATTGGTCATCTAAAATGCATGTTTTCAAAATCAATGCATGGATTGGAAATTGCATATCATTGTTCAGCTACACTTTACCAAGAAGGATAGGCTCTTCTCAGGGGTGGCGACTGAAGACCATGGGCCAAGAGGAGTCAGAACCATATAGTTATCGGTGCTCATCTAAAACACTAATGCTCAATGAATGCAATTTTTCTCTACTGCCATGATAATAATAAAAGTAATAAAAAAGCAGTAATCCTTAATGAAATATATTCTTTTTTCATTACCTTGTGTGCATACTCCACATAGTTCTCATGAAAAAGCTTGCTATAGTGATGAAGAGTTGACCGTCCTTCAATCGAGTCAGCAGTTAAAGATCGAAGAGTTGTTGAAGGCGGAACAAGGATGACCTTGGGACCATCAAGAAGCTCTTTGCTTATAATCTCAGGGATAGCAGTTTCTGTATCACCAACAGGCTTGGTGTCCATATCATAAAGAACAGGCGGTAAGTCATTCCAACCCTTTATCTCTAGCAAAATACACTCGTAGGAGGAAGTGATTCCAATTATCTGTGAATGACCATATGGGTCAGCTATTGTAACAAAACCAGAGAGAACTGGAGAGACAGAGCAATTAGCGCCTGTACTGAGGACAGGATACACAGAAGGTGCTTTTGCAATCTTGTCCGTTGCAGAAGATATATTTGTGAAAGGCAGAAAATGCAAAGCTACCAAGTCTATCCCCCCACCATGAAGGCAGTAAAATTTCTCTGAAACAAGAGGATCAGAAAACATAGAAAGCTGACAATTATTCAATGCATTTTTGGGCAGTGCCAAGTCTACAATAGCCAGCCTGAGCAAAGGAGGTGGATAACCGACCCAGAATGTATCTGCAGTACTGCTGATATTTGATCCCAGGGTAAGTGGTTGGCTGGGCTTCAAAGTAGAAACTTCTTGTAAATTCGACTCACAAATCATAGCAATGCCCTTTATATGACCAGAAGAATCAACATTAAGACTGGGAGGACTACCAGTGTTCCAGTGAGGTTGGACTTCATCAGCCAGGGCATCAATCTGCAGCTGTCCACTGCCCCAGGCAATCACAAGAACTAAATCCTTGTCGATAGAACAGTAGAGAAGATCCACTGCCCTGCCATCACAACCTGCACTGCTCTGGGCTTCAGAATCATGATTCTCTTCGCCATGACAAATTTTAGCAAGAGGGCCCTGCAATAGTAATGCACACGATACAACTTACAGATGGCAGAGAAAAATAAGGCTATTCAAACAAACAAACAAAAAAAAGAGATCAAACTTTTTATATTATAGTAGAAGGGGCACAAAATCATGTTTAAGCGTAAGCAAAATATTCAGATTCTTTTGGATAGCAGCATCAATAAAGATGCAAGCAATTCATATCTATTGCAATTGGCACATTAAATCAAAATATCTAATCATAAGAGCCAGATTGATGAACTTCATGAATGGTGCTTCTTTTCAACGTTTGCAATTAGACCTTCAAAGCCATCCTGTGTCTAGCATTGTTGTTCAGGGAAGAAGATTTGCTGTCTCCACACCTCATGTTCTAGCTAACATCCAAGTTAACAGTATAAGAATATAATTATAGCCATCAAGACATATCTCAATGATATTGAGCTGGCTCAAACAGTCCTCATTCACCAAGCTTACTCTTCAGGGCAGCTTGTTATATTTCTAAAACAAGTGACACCCTATCATCCACAGGATAGAGGTTCAACCCATTTCATAGTTTACATGCTTTTGTTATGACTTGATATATAGTGAATATCAAGTGTAAAAATAAAATTCTACCATGATATGTGGAAAAAGAGGATTAGCCTTTCAGTTTCTTTCCTTTTTAACTAAGTTAAAGTTTGCCAGCGAGAGTAGATGCACTAGGGATTATAAATCTCACTAAAAATATTTCGAACGCTTAGGGGACTAGAGAGAGGAAGGTTGCAAGGGCATGATAAGAATGGTGAATGGCAGCTCATTTTGAAATTATGGAATTTAATTTTTGTAATATTAAGAAATAAGACTATAAGAATTAATATAAGTGCAGCTAAACACCTCGATAACAATGTGAGCCGATGCATACCATTCAACCTTAGTGCTAAAGCAAGAAACTATTTTTAACTTTTACAAGTGTAATACCCCAAACCCACTAGCTGGCCCAATTAACCTATTAGTACCAAAAACAAGTGACTCTAAAAACTCGAATCTAAGTTAATTGGTAGTAGATGAACTTGAGTTATAAGCTCTTCAAAAAAATTTTCCATTCGATATAGTACTATTTTTAGGGCATTACAATCTCCCTCCCTTCCTCCATCAAGCGAGGTTCTTGTCGCACATCCTTAGCTAGCCAGAATATACCCCAAACCATATCATTGGTGCTACAAGGGTAGCTTCATGCCATATCAGGACTCTGTCATCGTCTGTTCGGTAGCCTTTTCCTCCTGCCCACCGACTTTCATAAAGTCGAGTTGGCTCTAATACCATTTGTAACACCTCAAGCCTACTTGCTAGCCCAATTAACTTGTTAGCGAGCCAAAAATACATGGCATTAAAAACTCGAGTGCAAGTAAATGGGTGGCAGATGAACTTGAGTTGTAAGCTATTCAAACTTTTCTTTTTCATCCAATATGGGACTATTCTTGAGATATTACAACAAAAGATGAGAAACTCTTATAGGAAGACCAAAAAAACAACCAACTTTAGAATGGTAATTAATATGATCATTTGCCTAGAAATCGATTATGGCAAGAACATAACAGAAAATTTGTACATAACCACATAGAGAGGGACATTCAAAATCTTCACATGTGCAATGAAGGTGCAAAAGATGGTCAAGCAAATAGGGATTCATCATCAGTAAAAAGAAAATTTAAATAAAGCTATAGGCTCCATCAGAACTCCAGCAATGCATGTGCTTTAAGCAAAGTCAAGGTGACACTTTTTTTATGATGATGATTGTTTTTGAGAAGGAAAGCAATCTCAAGACTCATAATAACTGCAAAAAAAGCACCCAAGATGTTATCTTAAAACAATGTTGGTATTCTACTGTTGACTCCATATCGATTTTGATGATCACAAAACAATTAAGTAGTTTGGTGTGGAGCTACAGTGAAATGCAGATATTCAGTGGATATCAAGAAGAAGAACATGGAATTCAAGTTCTTAATAATGCTTTTGAGTATAGGAAAGAAGTTTTGAACAAGAACAAGATCAAAGAAGAAAGATTCAAGCCTTAAATAATCAAAATTCAAGTGTTTAAGAAGATATTCCATAAAGAAGAATCAAAATATAAGAGCTAACACACTTGGATTCATCAAAACAAGTGATTTTCATGCTCCTTAAATGAATTCTGGTGATTTGAAACAAAGTAGCTGACTCCCATGCCAGCTACTGAGGTGAATTTGAGTGTCAGGATGAAGTTACAAAGAACATGGTTCAATTAGTCGGTATGGTAGCCAACTAACATAAGAAGAATTTATCTCAGAACAAAGTAACCAACTCCAATGCCAGCTAATGAGTGAAAACTGGGTCACATAAAGAAGTTACAGAAGCCAAGCTCAAGTTAGTCGGCATGGTAACCGACTACTATGGCCTATATAGTGAGCAGATTCAAGTTAATCGGCATGGTAGCCAACTAACCTAGTGACAGGGCGTCTAACGGCTAGTTCTAACACATTTCAGCCTACGCAATCTTCAATGCAACGACTTCCAACAGTCTAAAATGGCTAATAAACGTTGTAATCCTTCATAAAGCTATAAATACAAGTTCAAATGAGTACTTTAGAGAGTTTTTAAGAGGCATTAAGTGAAAATAAAGGAAACATTTAAGAGAGATTTCAGCCTTCTTTGTTTTCAAGAGCTATTGTGCTTCAAGTGATTTAAAGCCATCAAAAGCTCATTCAAGGCTCCACCAAACAACAAAAGAAGCTTCTTCAAGTGCTCAAGCTACAGCATTCAAGAAAGAGAAGCTCATTTAAGAAGAGTCCTATAAATTTGTAAAGTGACATTATTATTCTATTTGCTCACATAGAAGCTTTCATACTTTGATACTTGTATCATTTCTTACTTGTTTGAGTTTCAACTTGGTTGAAACTTGTCTTGGGTGTGCAAAACCCGTAATTGATGGTTTGATTGGCCTCCACGTGCCGTCTAAACAAGAAGCTAGCTCGATTAGCTAGGGTTGTGATTGTTGTGGAAACGACTAATGGAGAAAATTCCCAAGAGATCCTTGGGAAGTGGATGTAAGTGCAAGGTTGGCACCAAACCACTATAAATCTTTTGTGTTTGTGTGATTGGCTTCTTGTGCTTGATTGCTTTTCACTTCACCTCACTACACATTATATTTTCTGATCTTGATTAAATTTTAAAATTGCACATACTTGCTGAAATTTTTAAAGAACCCAATTCACACCCCTCCTGTTGAATTGCTTGGCTGGGCAACATCTACTTTGAGCATGTGCCAGTGGATTCATCAATTCTAAATATGTCAATGCATTAGATCTTGACCAGCACCATTCTGCTCTGGCTAGACTAAATCCATATTCTTGATCCTAATAATAACAATTTGACGTGAATATAAATTAAACTAGACTCAGGTTGGGGTTGACCCAACCAACACCTACTATATATAAAATTATACTAGAGTATCAATATAAATATTGCATGTTATATTTTAATATAAACGTTAATGATATGATACACAGCCACCTTTTCTTCTTCCTCATCAGCAACAACCCTAGCCTTGTTGGCCCATCTCTATCACCTCAACTCACAACCCTCCTTTGCTCCTCTCCTGCTCAATGCCTACCCACCATCACTGTCCTCACCCTACTCACCCCAAAACCCTTTCTTTCCACCCATACGCTCACCTTGTATCCCGCCACCCTCCTCCTCTACCTCATCCAACAACCCAATGCCAATGCTCAGCACTCCCCACCTCCCTCCACCCAAAAAAAAAAGGAGAAAAGAAAAGAAAAAAACTGAACTCACACCAATAATCTTTGCCTCTCATACTGAGTATCCAATTTTAATAGATCAAGATTTGGATCACTGTTAGATTTTTACATTAAGTGTTCTGTGAAGATCTAAATTAAGAAGAGACTACACAAAACATACTTCAAAACAATCCATGACTTAAAAGGACATATATCGTATTCGGGTCCACCATAATGAAACTTCAAATTCACCTATTTGGCCCAAGAACTAATGCTTTAAATTATGAAACTGATGGTTAAAATATCTAATGATATTACTGTGGCCTCAATTTTATAATTACTTCCACTGAGCAAATTAGTATCCACTCCAGCTCAAACAATATAGCCAATTCCTCTCTCTTCATATGCGTGTGCGCGCGTGCAATTCCTCTCTCTTCATATGCGTGTGCGCGCGCACGCGCGCGCACAGAGAGAGAGAGCATGCGTGCTTGACCTAGTTACACTATAGAAGATCTCCACTCGAATCCAGTCAGTTTAGATTCAGACAATGAGGATCTCAAATCAATAATCCCAGCTATTAGATGTGATCTACTACCTCTAAAATAGTTATATAACAAAATCCATGTGATTTAGAGACCTCAGCCCGTGCATCAAGTGGTCAAAAAATTAGAAGTCCAAATAATATGAAATGATTCATGTTCTTTTGACCTCTTGATGCATGGACTAATAGTCTCCAACAAGGTTCACCATCCCAATAGTGAACCCTGCACTGGTACCACAACAGTACAATATCGATATGCACAATACGTGGGTCAGTCTAACATACCGAGACTTGGTACGCACTTCATATGAAGCCTTGGTTCTATATTGTACACCTAGTACAGTGGCTATATTCAACATACTGAGACTCGATACACACTGCATGGTCTCCAACATATAATTTTTGGAGTGTACATATTTTAGAGGTTAGAAGCTATATCCAATGGCTCGGACCATCAATATGGTATCCCAATTGTCCAATCTACACTTAACTAGTTCAGAGCAAACACTCTCTTTCACATGCATATATGTGTGTCCACACACACACACACACACACACACATTATCATCATCCACTTTAGCATTCAAATTTTGCTAAATCATGTAATGATTAAAAAAGTTGGCTCATGAATATTATTAATTCAAAAGAAAATATTGCAAAATTACAGCAAAAGACATCCACACCATCCTTGTATCAACATATTGCATCTGACATGATAGAAGGAAGTTCCATATGTTGATGAAAGCAAAGTTACACAACCTATTTGCAACAAACTACCAGCCAAATTCTCTAACCTGTAATGAAAGAGAAGCATCTATCAGGGCATAAGGATGAGCTCTTGATACTAATGCATTGCCTTCCTCAAATGATTGATCTGCTAGCTCTGGAAATGTTGCTTCTAACCAATCAATGGCCAAACGTGAGTTGCTAACAACTTTTAAATTTGATGACTTCAATCCAAACTCGTTCATGTCTTCATAAATCTCTTCTAAATATGCCCGACTGCATACACTGCACATCATGAAGACCAATTACAACAATCAATAAGCATATGGACAAGATGTTATAGATATGCAACTCTTTGATTTTAACTATCTTGTCTTGGTATATTCCTAAGTCCAGATCATTATATACTATAAAACTGCCTCCATTTTATTCCAATGTTTTTTCTTCTTTTGTTAATTGGGTAAAGCTTTCTTATCTGACTACAAATGTATTGCACAATGATAAAAACCTTCATTAAAAAAACATTAGTGCAACAACAAAAGAAACAAGCAAACATTTGGAAATGAAATTATATGAATGCTACAAACCTACCTTCCAAAAGGAACAACTGGGCAAAGGACATAAACTGAACCATCACTGAATAAAACAAAAACCTGCATGAACATGGAAAAAGGCCGATCACTTAAGAACCCCAAGTCAGGTTTGTTATGTTTAACATATAACCAGGAGCTAGTATCGATATTAGAGGAGAAGACTAACATTTATTAGACGAGAAAGGATATAGGCAGTCAAAAGAAAATTTATTTTTATAACAACTTCAAAGACCATCGGTCCTCTAGAATTTCCAATTTACAAGTACATGACAGGTGCATGTGGGTTAGACAGGCCCAAGCGAATCCAGCATAACCTGATTTAGGTCTAACACCAAATGAAAAACTTAAATGTTCGGTTGATCATAAATCTCAAACCTAGATCCAAGTCCCCAACCAATTTGAGCATGGGTGTGATATGAGTGGACCCTCCATACAAAGATTAAAGTGGAATGACCTAAAAATTGAGCCTAGTTCGACATATAACCATTCTCCATTGAGGTCAGCTCTAGATCATAACTTACACCAGATAAAACAATCTGAGCTCCCAGTCATATCAAGATTGGGCTCGCTAGGTTAACTAAAACCATCTGCATGCATTTTTGTATCATATTATGCTTTCTTCAATAATATAGTCCTTTATTGACTTCCTCATCAAGATACTTAATTATTTTCCATTTTGAAAAATCTAAGTATTTCAATATTAAACTTATCGAATGTATTTAATGATTTCTTTTGTTGGTAGGAAATGAGATATGCTTAGATAATTGGAAGTTCAACTCTTTTGTGCAACAATTGTATGCATTTTTTATTCACATATATGTCTTGTGCCAACTTAAGAGTTCAAAGGACTGGGAGTAAATTTTCAATTCTAGCTATGATCCACTTACCTGGACCAGGTCTAAATTTTAATTCAAATGCACATCCAGTTGACAACTCAAGGAGGTTTGGTCTAAATTCCAAAGCTTATCATCCGCACATGAAATGCTTTACAATCTGGTAAGAAATGCTCATAATTGTGTTCAAAATTTTGGATAGGATAGTAAAACTTAAAAGCTTAACAAACTCCATCTCTCCTTCCTTCACCCTCTTCTTATCCTGAGATGAGGAGACAAATTTCAAAATTTTCCAAAATTTAAGCAAAAAATACCAGAAACAAGAAAATAACGAATCAAGGAAGCTGGTATAAGCAAAGAAAAATTAGAGCACACGATGGGACTGTGTTGTATGTAAATAATTTTGCATCAAGAACCACCAGCATGGGATACGTTCAATCAATCAATTGCAGCATCATCTGAGATATGCGAATGAAATATCCTAAACTCTAATCCTAGTAGATCCGATCCACAAGGAAGAATAAGAAAGAAAAGTACCCCAAGAATCCAAGAACCACATCCTCCAATTTAATTATGGGACAATTCTCTTGTGTGAATAATGTGAACTTGGTAATGGCAGTAGCTACTTTCATATTTCAATGTATTTGAATCCATTTGATGCAGTATGTATCCTAGGCTCTTGTTTCTTTAATGTCTAACAAATGAGCTAATCAACAAATCATGGGTTTAGACGAAACAACAAAAAGGAAGGACTGATTTGAGGATGAGTAATTACTGGATTTTTAATAAAAAAAAAGGAAACAATATATGACGTATAAAGATTAAAGTTTATGGAAATGTTAGAAAACGCGAAATATAGATTAAAAAATAACACTACTGTACTAGAAAGGATTTCTAAATCAATCAAGGAATTAAGATTAAAGGTTGCTTGAAATAAATGGATTTTGCTAAAGTAGGGTGATTTTATTGCCAAAAAAAGAGGAGGAAATTCCATGCATAGAAAAATTTTAAGATAGAGAGAAGCTCTTGAAAAATTTGGAAGATGCAACAAAAATGCAATGGAGTAATAATCGCATAAAAAGCAAAGATGAGCAAACTATGAAATTAACAGACTCAAAGACTTGAGATATTGGACTATGAAGTATAACTTGTTTCCCACAATGTGAAATGTGGTGTGCAAGAAAATATGGAAAATTCAGAGTGATGATGACCATGCTAAATTCATAACAGCATTATGTAGATGGTAAGCAAATGGTTTTAGATGGAAGAATGGAAAAACACAAGATACGATATCAGTACTATATTGTGTTTCAAAGTAAATTAATGTATGACATATAGCATTGTATAATGCTCTATTACTTCTGATTGGTCAGGTATTTATTCCACAAGTGAAACTCAGAAAAAACCAAGATTGACAAAGGAACAGTACAACAGAAAAAGATCTCATGCAGCCAATAAGAAAATTCTAAAAAGAACAGATAGGCTCTGCTGGTAAACCTTCTAAGAGGTGATACAAATTGCAATACTTAAAATAAATGAATTAAAGTTTAGTAGGAACAAGACAAAATTAGAATCATTCATAACAGCAAGGTCTTAAATCCTGTGGAATAGCAACGTCACAATTTTCTCACAGAACATGATGCACAAACGTCCCAGTCCATGTCGACGCTTGGGATAGGGGATGTCTCAAAACGTACCAATTGGGACATTAAGATGATGGCAAGGTAGCATATCGGTTGTAAGCAATAAGCAACTCATTCAGCAAATAAACTTTATTGTTACAATCAGGATTTTAAATCTCATGGGATAGAGCCGTCCCAATTTCTCTAGGACAAAATGTGCCGACATCCCACCCCATTCCGACACTCGAGACAATGGATATCTCCGGGTGCATCAATTGAGATGCAATAACGATGGCAAAACAGTCCCATCTTGATACTTAAGATAATACTAATCCCAACATCCCACTGATACAACAAATAAAGGATACAGAGCCACAACAAAAATGACATACAGAATACGGGATCCAAAGCATATATTATTATATGTAATAGAGTTGCACGTACAGAAAATCTATCCCAAAAATGTTGACCTCCATATGAGAATGCCACAGGGCAGATCGATGCAGCATTGTGGCATCTTCCAGGTTCAACTGGCTGCAGATAGTATTCCTGCTCTGGTCGCTCTAAATCAGATGATAAATCAAATAGCCTGCAGAAAGAGCTTTTAAGTTTCCAAAGGCAGAAGAGACTGTAACTGACAAAACATCATCTTAGATAATATCTACCAACAAGTGATTTCCAGATATCATGTAAAAATAGACATAATTTTAAAATCTTGTCAATGTTGTTTTTGCTAAATTATCTTTATGAAGAAAGTTTTAAAAACTTATTTAAAAGAAGACAATGTAGAATATTTATCACAACCAAGAAGGTTAATCTCATGCATTTGGAATCATCAGAAGATGTTGGTTAGAAGTATGCCACACTCATGGCATTGATAAGAAAAATTGGAGGAAAGATATGCCATTACAAGAGAAAGGTGTGACAGAGAATATGTTTTACAATACCAATAACTGCCAGAGTTTCATGCTTTTCAAGAACTGAGAGACCAGATAGAGAGAAAAGGAGGTAGAATCAGCAAGGACATGAGAAGCATGTCATGACATCACTAGATCCTCTCTCTTATATGAAAATCATTTTCATTATTACCAGTCCTCATACTAGTACTGCCGCTTTCCTTTTGCTAATATGGTTAATTTAAGACAAAGTCCTTAATCAAATAACTTTGATTTATTACATGCAATGGCATGATCGATTTATGTGAAGGCATGACAGTTTTAATCTCATCAGCCTATGAGGCACTTGGAATCATAGTCTTGCAATTGTATTTCCTTTCTTATTTATTTTAACTGATAAAAACAATATTATTCTTGGATAGCTTATTTCTCTTTGTAGAAGAGTCTTAAGTGGATGCATTTATAAAAGAATGTGCTGTATCTAAATAGGCATGATGCAACCTTCTGGACTCATTATATAGATTATCTCCAGCTATAGATAGTAAAGATGCAATATGAAGAGAAAATAGATGGGCAAACAGTTTTCTTCATTGACAAGGATGGCATTTAAATACATACGCTTTAAGAGAGAATTTTCTCCTATACAATAGACTGATATTGGTTTTGAAGTAATGACACATTGAAAACACTACATATGTACAAAACAGAGGGAAAAAATATAAAAGAATATGAAAAAAAATAAAACATTCATCAACATAATAGTACTCAGGTTTCAGTGCATAAAAGGCATATCACTACTGCCTTGATAATTTATATTATGACATACCTGAAAACCGAATCTGATAACAACATGCCCAAATGACTACCACTAAAAGGGTGCCATGATGCTTGTAAAATTTGTAAACCATTGTTGTGTCCAAAAAATATTTGAGAAGCAACTGAAACGATCCTGTTTTAACATTTAGATGCATAAGCCTTTATTCTAGCAGCCTAAAAATGTAATTGCAGATACCATAAGTAGACTTCTGAATACTAAGCACAAAGAGCTAAAAATATTAGCATTGGCGCTGACAAGGAAATGTGATTCACAGAACACAAATATCTGCTCATTAAGGATAAAAAGGAATTAACCTCAATACAAAAAGACAGCAGATCGGCGCATGTCATTAAAATAGGAAGAAAAATTTTATAAAACCACTATTAGGCCAGCTATACTGCATGGAACAGAGCGTTGGGCAATACTAAAACAATATGTGAATAAATTAAGTGTAACAAAAATGTGTATGCTATGATGGATATGTGGTAAAACTTTAAAAGATAGAATTAGAAATAAACATATACAAAAAATGATAGAAGTAGCCCCAATTGAAGATAAAATAAGAGAAAACCGATACATATACAACGAAGACCTTTAGATGCTCCATTTAGAAAGAGTGATCTTTTAACAATTCATGGTAATGATAAAAATAGAGGTAAACCTAAGCTAATATGGATAGAAATAATTAAAAAAGATATAACTATTTATAATTTAAGAGTCGACTTAGTCCTGAATAAAGCAGAATAGAGGAAGCATATTCATGTAGCCGACCCCATGTAGTTGGGAAAAGGCTTGGATGAGTTGAGTTGAGTACAAAAAGGCAGTAGTGATCATTATAACTTATCAACCTATAAATTAGCAAAACTTGTGATATTTTACCATAATGTTCAAAAATTTAAAAAGTACCATCATCAGCTTATGCACATGCAAATGAAAAAGGAACATGCCCTCTTTATGTAGTAAAATTCTATGACTTCATGACACATAATGCACCCCAAAAGTGTGGTTTCTTAACAACATTCAAGCTCAAATAATAAATTAAAAGCTGTGCTTTCTTAAGTTAAAGAATGGCCCTGAATATAAAAAAATGATATAGAAAGATCCAACTAGAACATAGACATGGGTTGAAAATAACTTTTACAGTGCCATATGAAAATGACTGAACCCAATAAATGGTGTTCATCTGTGCACAAAAATGGAGAAACACAATTTTTCATCAGTATCATTTGTAGAATAAAAAGGCCTTGAGCTAGTTATATACCATCTGCAAACATGGTAAAGAAAAATATAAAATTTGTGGTCCAGATGTGGAAGTATTGAACCTAATACAAGGTTACAAAGTTCTTTAAGTTTGTGACTGGAGTCTTTGGACATCTCATACCAGGAGTCATAAAAGAAAACTCTATTTTTCGGATGTCTTCTTTCCAAATCAGCATACCAAAGTAACAAAGAAACATGTCAAATCCACGATAACTAGGAAAAACGTTGCTTTCAACATATGATTATGCCCTCAGTACCAAGGAATCACAACTTATGGTGTCATAACTTCTCCGGAAACTCATCCCAACGCTTGCTTCCTAAGCATTTTCCGGTACTTAAGATTTTAAACAATATGCAATTACATTAATGCAAGACATGTAAAGATAGATCATATATTTCTTTGGTTTTATTAATGTTGGATAAGTTTGAGGAAAAGATAGTAGCCGGGATGATCTTATCTATTTGAATCTATTTGAGAAGATGTTGTGGCGTGCAAGGCACTGTCTTTAAGAGTAGATTCGCGCCTCTCGGAGATAATATCTCAATGCAGAAGATCAGAGCACGACTACCCTCCAGGATACAACAGCAACGAGTCTTCTAACAGGCGTGCACACACCAATGTCAGAAGAGGATGAACAACCGAATGAGTTCCTTCTCTTTGAATAAGTACGGAAGCAAAGGAATGGATCTCTCGATTGGATAAGGATGAAGGAATGGATCTCTGGATAAGGATGAAAGCAAAATGAATTGAATAAATTAAACATCGGCTTTACTTCGAATTTATAAAGAAGCACGCACCGGTTGAGAGCGACGAATCAATCTACCAACGGGTTGAATTAGTCCAACGGTCGGTCAACAAAAGACTTATTACGTACGTAGAGACGTATAAGTCAAAAAACTAGTCAACAAATAAAAAGACTTATCCCTATCGATTGATAATGACGTATCAGATAAACATACTTATTAAGTCAAAAAGGTTTTTGAATATTGAAATATACTAGATTTTCAACAATCCCCCACTATTTTAATATACAAAAGAAGACGACAGACTTTGAAGGAACTTTAAGAATGTAATGCATAAGCCATGATGTCTATGTGACTATGAACCAGGCATAGAGAAAATAAGTGTAATCCATAAAAGATTGATAAAACTAAGTTTCTATGAACCAATCCTTCTTTTATTGGATCATTGACTTATAACTCACATTCTATCTCTCAGATTTCGGTTGTTCAAGCGGATTGACACGTTTCGGCCATGCGTCTACCTGGATATTCATGAGTACTCTAGAGATCCTACCCAAGTCTCATAGGAAGCGACCACCATCTTCATACTCATATAGGTAGATTGTCATCAAGTATACACTGTAGTTTTGTATACCACCCAAATTAGGCTATGACATCCATTAAGAACTTCACATATTAGTTCAACCTAAACACTGCAGAATACTATCTCACACCATAGAAAGGGATTTCACTATATAAATAATTATGATAGTATACTCCAAGTTGTCCAATGAATTATTTTTTCATATGAACCTTCTTCCCGGGATCTCCGTTCATGAAGGTTGGGTCACCATCACTTCAACTTTTGATCTGGATATAATCTCATTTCCCTCGATGTATTGCTCACAAGCTTTTTGCTTAGAGGCTTAGTCAGAGAATCGGCCAAATTCAACTCTGACCTTACATAATCCAAAAATATTACTCCATCATTAATAAACTACCTCACAATATTATGTCTTAGACGTATATATCTACTCTTCCCATTATAAATTTTATTTTTAGCTTTAGCTATGGCAGCCTGACAATCACAATATATAGACATAGAAGGAGCTGGTCTTATCCAAATGGGAAGATCTTCCAAAAGATTCCTAAGCCATTCGGCCTCAGTTCTAGCATTTTCCAAGGCAATAAACTCGGATTCCATTGTAGACCAGCTCGGTTTGCTTAGATGATTTCCATAACACTACTCCTTCAAGGGTAAACACATATCCGCTAGTGGATTTCATCTCATCAAAGTCTGAAATCCAGTTAGCATCACAATACCCTTCTAATACTGTAGGAGTCCCACAATATATTAAACCATAGTTCATGGTTCCTTTCAAATATCTAAGCACTCTTTGTAATGCAATCCAATGATCCTTGTTAGGACATTGGGTATATCTGCTTAGTCTTCCTATAGCATAAGCAATGTCAAGTCGAGTGCAGTTCATCAAATACATAAGGCTACCAATAATTTGAGCATATTTGGATTGTAAAACACCATTGTTTATCTCTCTAAACACCAACTTTATTATTATTAAAATTTAATTAATTTACAAACTTTATGCTCATTACCAGGAAGAACATAACCCTCAGGTTGATCTATATAAAGTTGAACTGCAATTACCACATGATTCTCATGATATTTTAATTTTTTTTTCAACATGGATGTATGCATCATTATTGTGCCTCCAAGGTTGTAGACTTGCATTACTAGAGGATATAAGTTATCTAGCTGTTGGTAGAAATATATAGGCTAATGAAAACATCAATCTTGATGAAAATTTATGGCTAATCCATTAACGCCATAATCAAAAACTTAATAAAAAGCATGCTCAACTCATAGCAAATAGTGGTTATGATATAACACAATCTGAATATGAGATGGGACGTGTTAGGAGCATGGTGCAAGAGTTGAGGTGGTAGTTTCAGAATTGGCAGAACAACCATGGTAGAAGGTTCCAGCATTTACAAATCGGAATTAAGCAAATACCATGAAAATGGAAAGAATAATATTATTTCTGTCCTCCAATCCATGTCATTATCTAGCTGAACATGCTGAAGCCTGATCATGTTTTGCATTATATATATTACACTTGTGCTCCACAATTTGGAGTTAAGAATTCCATAACTCAATTTTTGGACAAGGAATAGAATTGCATTTGTAGTAAATTTCTAAAGTGATAGCTACCATATCAATTTTTTTTCTTCGTTTTTGTGTTATATATATACCTTTTTTTTTCATGATGTCTTCATCACTTGCACACTCTTGCACATATTAAGGATCAACATGTCACATACCAATCTGCATATTTCCTATAGTCAAATCATGCCGTGGGATTTCAAAATTGATGATACTTGCTGTTTATCAATATGAACCAGAACCTTCAAAGTGCCTACAAGCAATTTTTCAAATGTTTTGGGGACTTTCTACCCATGCATTGAGTTGCATGTGTATCATGTAACTGCTAAATGAATGGCTTTCCAAATAACAGAACAAGCAACTGGCATTGATCCATGATTTGTAGCTATCAGAATTACTTTAAATTGTTTTACATTTCTTTTAAGATATGTAGATTGTGATAAATTCTGTGTATCACTAGTTGCAGGAAAGTTCTATATGGGGTGTTGTGCCATCTTTGGAATCTCCTAAGAAATTCATTCATGCACAAGCTTCTTTGGTGTTTCATTTTCTAAATTGTTTTTGAGAGATTTTCTTTTGTGAACCCATACCTGAGTCTACTCTTAAGATTGTTGGATAAGTTTGAGAAAAAGATAGTACCCGGGATGATCTTATCTATTTGAATCTATTTGAGAAGATGTTGTGGCATGCAAGGCACTGTCCCTTAAGGGTCTGTTTGGATGGAAGAAAATGGAGGGGAGGGGAAGGAAAAGGAGGTAAAAGGTCACAAGTTATCTTGTTTGGGAGAAGGGTGAAAGAAAGAGGGGGAAGAGAATGGGAGTAACCGGTTCCCCTCCTTTTCCTCCCAGCGAGCGTAAATTTGTTAACCCCAAATCGGGTAAGCTGGGGGAGGAAAAAAGTTTAAGTCATACTTTCTGGAAAGACCAAAATACCCCTTTATTTTCTATTCTTCGTTCTTTCACTCCCCCGGTTTATTTCCTATTTTGAAGGGATATAATTATCACATAACTCTTCCCCTTCTTTTCCCTCTCTCTATCCAAACAAGATAATTGATATTACCCATCCTTTTCCTTCCATCCTTTCCAAACAAGAGAAGAAGAGCAACCATTCCTTTCCCTTCCTTTCCCTTCCATCCCTTTCCTTCTTTTTTACTCTTTCCTTCCTTCCCTTCCAAAGATCCAAACAAAGCCTAAGAGTAGGTTTGCGTCTCTGGAAGATAATATCTCAGTGCAGAAGATCAGAGCACAACTACCCTACAGGATACAACAGCAGCGAGTCTTCTAACAGGCGTGCACATACCAATATCAAAAGAGGATGAACAACCGAATGAGTTCCTTCTCTTTGGATAAGTACGGAAGCAAAGGAATGGATCTCTCGATTGGATAAGGATGAAGGAATGGATCTCTGGATAAGGATGAAAGCAAAATGAATTGAATAAATTAAACATCGGCTTTGCTTCGAATTTATAAAGAAGCACGCACCGGTTGAGAGCGACGAATCAATCTACCAACGGATTGAATTAGTCCAACGATCGGTCAACGAAAGACTTATCACGTACGTAGAGACGTATAAGTCAAAAAACTAGTCAACAAATAAAAAGACTTATCCCTACAGATTGATAATGACGTATCATCGGACTTATCAAGTCAAAAAGGTTTTTGAATATTGAAATACACTAGATTTCCAACAATTAAAACTAATCAGAAACTAGACTTCAACAGACTCTATAATGTCCAGCAAAGGCAATACAGCAGCAAAGATGTTGATAAAGAGTAGAGGTTTACAACTATAATGGAAAGGTGTTGTACTTCTGATATACCTGCAAGTAAATGTATTATCATTCTTAGAAGTCCTTTCAAATAAATACATGAGACCAAGGTTCTCAGAGCCAACAAATAATAACGATGATCCATCTATATTGAGAGCAATACAGTTGACCACAAATTGGATCTGAACGTCCGGAAGCAATATCTGCACATAAAAAATACTGGCATTAGCAAAGTGATGTTTGATTGTAGAAATCAAAATGCAGATGATCACAAGAGAATGAGTAGAGAAGATCTACGTACAACTTCTTAACTACATTTTAATGGTCACAATATGATCCAATTATTTGGAAGTTACCATGGTTCGCATGTGTATAAAGTTATATGGAATTTTTACAGAAACTAGGATGTGTAGTCTTCACGAAGAATCTTCTTTTCATATGAAATGCATGTCAGCTCTAGATGCCATGTTATGATTCTAAAATCTGGTCGTCGCATCAAAAACTTGGTGCCACAAACAATCTTCAAGATCCATAGAAATATTTAAACAAGATCATGTGAACTCATAATTTATTTGTGCACTAATATATGATATGTGAATAACTTTACAAGTCTTGTAATTTATTGGGTAGCACATGCAGATAGAGGACACAACTTGCACATAATTGGCGAGAAGTTGCCCATATTTCTCTATATTTGTTTTATTCTCCAATGGCATTTGAAGATCTGCACAACAAACAAGATTGCCTTCATGCAAGTCCAGACTTTACATGCAACTACCTAACTAGTTCTTAATGGAATTACCAAGATCCTGGCCACATATTTTCCTCTTGTAGTGGATATCATGAAATGATGCCTTGAGAGTTCCTTCTTTCTGATTTCATATGTTGCAATTTTCTCTCAATTACATGAAATGATCAGTAAATATTTAATTAATGACTAATCTTATGCCTAATTTACCTAATCACCGTAAATTTACCATCTGTCGGCAAAGCATATGCCCTCCAGGTGACTCTCAGTTTATTTTCACAGACAGATAGCAAACGATTCTCTCTGTTTAGTCACCTATGAGGGCTTGGAAAAGAAAGGACCGTCAAGAAATGAAAAAATGTTTGCAATTCTAACCAGGATCTCCATTCTTGGACCCATCTCAATCAACAAAATGTCTATCTCAACAAAGACGTACCTCGGAAGGGACGGCGGCCTCCACGAGGACAGAAGAGGAGGAGTCGGGTTCGGGGTCGCGGAAGCGGAGGGAGAGACGGTGGAGACAGCGGTCCTCCGGGTCCCACAGATAGAGGCGTGACGACGAAGCATCCCATGCCGCCAGGTTGCCGCTGCTCTCCGTACGGCGGTGGCCAGAGAAGACGGGATGCTTCTGGAGCGCCACCCAGTCTGCTGCTTGGGGGGTAGAGGCTTTCTTTGTGGCAGCCGAAACCGCTTGCGAATGAGGAGGAGGAGAAGAGAAAGAGGAAGGAGAGAAGGCGGAGGCAGCTTGGTGGTGGCGGTAGCGGCCGCTTCCCAGCCGCGGCCGAGCAGCTTCCATGGTTATGTGCTCGCCAAAGCAACCGAAGACGGCGTCGTCACCGCTGATCTTGGCTCCGAGTCGCGGGAGGAGGGGGGCGGTGAAAAACCCTTGAGCCGGATCGGCAGGGGCATAAACCTGGCGTGTCGGCCCGGTTAGTTTTAGCGACATTCTCGTTTTTTCCAAACAAAATTAAAAAAAAAAAAACTCTCCATTACTTTTTAACGATGTTCTCATTTGTTACTTCAATTCCAACAGCCAACAATAACTAATTTGTAAAATTATTTTAAATATTTATAAGCTTTTCAACTTTATAAGTACCTTCAATTGATTCTTCCCGTTCTACATCAAATCTTAAATTTTTTTTCTTACGGCCCTCTTTTGTCTCTTACGCGTAAGCTCTCTTAATTTTTCTATAAATTCTTTGTTAGCGTTTTCATATGAATATATGATTAATTTATTATTTATTTATTTTAAATAATAATTATGATATATAATTTTATCAGATATTTAAATTTAAATGATAATGATGATTTAATAAAAATTAATTTTTTATTAATTTATATTTTTTAGAAGTTGTTATCTGATTGGTGGACAAAAAAATTTAACGTAGATTGACCTTTTCTCTTATATAATTTGTTTGATCATCAAAAAATAGATAAGAAAAAAATTAAAAAAAAAAACATCAAGAAAAAATATCAATGAATAAAATACACTTTCTTGCCTTTTCTTACACTTCATGAAACCTCAAAACGAGACTTTCTTTCTTGCCTTTTCTTACCTTTCATGAAACCTCAACTTTACTTTCGATTCCTAAAACGCTTTCTTGCCTCTTCTTACACTTCGTGAAACCTCAAGCAAGACTCTCTGCTTTCGGTTCTTGAAAGGCACCGATCCCATAAAGCTGTTTTGAATTTATTTAATCCTTTTTCATCTTAAGATTCCTCCCTATGTCATGCTTATTTAATCCTTTTTCCTTGATCTCAGGATTCCTCCCTTCCATCACGCTGAATTCCATTCCACTAGCGACTTCATGTTCATGTGTGCGACTTTACGTTCCTGTGTGGGACTACAGGGGAAGAGTCTTACCTTTACGTTCCATGTGGTGGGATTACAAGGGGAGTTCTCACGGATCTTGGGGAAGAGTAATTCCCATTTTCGGCGGGATTAAAGAACGAAAATGTCACGTAAGGAGTCTGCTTGATGCTTGTGACTGTATGACTGGCGATTTCCGAGGCGATTTTCGTGGCGATTCTTAGGCGATTTCCGAGTCTTCTTCCGTGTAGCTGCGGCGCTTGGAAGCTAATAGCTGTGGCGTTTGAGAGCTATAGCTGTGGAACCTCTGTCTTTCTGTGAAAGCTTCTACATGATTTTTGACGCGCCCGATTTTTAAAGCAGCCTTCGTGAAGTTCTTAACTGCTTTAAGATTAGTGCTGCCGGCGTTCCCTTGCAACGATCTCCGGTGATCGGCGTTTCTCCCGGTCATCTGATCCGGTGGGAAGATGGTTGGCTCTGGTTCCTCGGTTCCTCCGAGCCGGATGCTGGAACGGAAGGTCGGAAGGCGTGGAGTAGGGCTCAGCCGTCGGCTTTCGTGTGGGTATCTTCGTCTCCCTCTCCGGCGGAGGTGGCGGAGCTGGAGAAGCTTTTTCCTGAAGTTGTCCAAGTTCCCAATGCGGCGTTGGAGGCGGGGACTGCTGAATGGAATCATTCTGCTATCGTTGCTCGGAGTTTTCAGCGTTGGATCCCCCCGGAAGCGGTGATCCGTGAGTTCCGGCGTGCAGGCATTCCGGGGGATATTGAGGCTGTTAGCTTGGCATTCAGGTGTTCTATATTCAAATTCTCTGATGCAAATGGTAAGAAAATGGCTTTGGAGAGGCCTTGGGTCGTTAATGTCAGCCCTTAGCCACGGAGCCGTGGTCACCTGAATTCTTCCCCTCGTCGGAAGCTGTGGCTAAGGCTCTTCTGTGGATTCGTCTTCCGAGTCTTCCTCTGGAGTTTTGGTCTGAGGAGATCTTGTCGTCCATCTTGGCTCCGGCTGGTACTCTTGTTAGTTTGGATTCTCAGACGAAACAGAGGAACAGGGGAGCTTTTGCCAGGGCCTGTGTTCGAGTTGATTTGAGCCGGGCTCTTCGTCCTGGAGTTCGAGTAAGAGGCTCTCGTTCTCCTTTCTGGCAACCTTTCCAGTATGAGCACCTTGAGGGGTTGTGTCCCAGGTGCGGATCTCTCCATCTGAATGGGGAATGTGCAGCTCTGGCGGAGAAGGAAGCTACGGCGGGGAGTCTGCTCTTTGGTCCGTGGATGTCAGCTGTGAGGCAACGCCGTTCGTCTCCTTCTCCCGGTGAGGATCTTCGGAGGAAGGGCCAGGGGGTTCAGTCGGAGGCCAGGGTCCCTGTATCGGTGGACGGATGGGTCGCGCCTTCTAAGATTGCTCGCCGGAGATCGTCGCTGCACCCTGCTGCTGCCCCCTCTCCCCTCCGTCCTCTTCGTCGATTGATTCTGGTGAGCTGGAGGTAGGGGGTGGCAAGGAGGTTCAGCGTGCCGATACGGCACGCTCGACTGTGAATTTGATTCACAGTCTCGACACTGTAGCACAGAGGGGCTTTTCTCCTGATTGTCTGAATCTTAGGTCTTCTGGTTTGATTCAGGAGAACCCTTTTGCTGTGTTGGGTTCGGATAGATGGGCTGGGCGGCACCCTGTTCCTAAGGATGCCCGCCCGGGTCCATCCAAGAGGGCTAGGCCCTTGCAATATGAAAATCATAGTAATATTACAACAAAGGGGAAAAAAGTTACTAAAGAGCAAAAAAAAGGCAAAAAGGTCGTTGTTGGGTCAAATAAAGCACAAGTATCTTTTTCTTGTCCAGCCTCCTCTGTTTCAGAGCTGGAGTCTATTGCTATGGGTAGTAAGGGTGGAGAGACTCCACAGAGCTTGTCAGCAACTGAGAAGGTGGATCAGTCTGAAAGATGTAATCATGAAGGAATGGTCTCTTCTCTAAAGGAAGTCATTACAGTTCAGGGTCAGGGGATGCAGATTAGTCCTTCATCGACTGTGGTGGAGGAGTCTGTAGCTGGGATGGAGTTTTCTCTCCAGGAGAAAAGAACAGTGTCAGATGTTTGTATTCCAGACACTGTGATGGGTGAGGATGGGTCGGGGGTCACCCCTCTCAAACTTCATCATGAAGATTCTGATATGGAATGTCAGAGGAGCGCGGAAACCTTCTTTTCGCGCATCTTTTGAGAGACTGATGCAGCTGCATAGTTTTGATATCTGTATTCTGGTGGAAACCCGATTGTCGGGTGACAGCTTAATGCGGTTCCGGAGACAGATAGCCAGAATGTGGTCATCATATGCTGTGGAGTCAGTGGGTCTATCTGGTGGCATTGTGGCTCTTGGCGTCACTCCTCCATTCGAATTGATGCCTTTCATGGTTGTAAGCAGCAGGTCGCTCTTGTCATCTCTGAAGGGTCTTCTGCTCCATGGGTGCTTCTGGGGGCTTATGCTAGCACTGATTTCCGTGAAAGACGTGATCTCTGGTCTGAGAGCCTCTCTTATATTGGTAAGGGTTTTCCGACTCTTATTGCCGGTGACTTTAACTGTATCCTCCAGGCAAGTGAAAAGAGAGGAGGCAGGCCTTTTGTTGATTCTGTCGAGTCTGCTGAGTTTAGATCTTTCATCTCCTCTGCTGGGCTTTTTGATCTGGGATTTTCGGGTTCTCAGTTCACTTGGTGTAATAATCGCCAGGGTACAGCTCGTGTGTGGGAGAGATTGGATAGAGTGATGGCCACGGCGCATTGGCTTCACATGTTCCCTTCTTCCACTGTTAGTCATCTGTCTCGGATTGCTTCTGATCACTGCCCCATTTTAATTTCTACAGAGTCGGGGATTCTTCATCGGAAGCAGTTTCGTTTTGAGCAGATTTGGACTTCTTACGCCTCGGCCCGAAATATTATCTCCGAGGTTTGGCGCCTACCTGTTAGAGGTAGGGCTGAGTACAGACTTTCCAGGAGGCTTGAGTTAGTGAAGCGCCGGCTATCCAGATGGAACAAAATGGAGGTTGGGGACCTCGTTAGGAAAGTGGAGCTGATTGAGGAGGAGATTACTTCCATTCAGAATAGGGAAGATTCAGATGGTAGTCTTTCTAGTTCTGATCTTATGACCCTCCGGGGTTTGCTCACTAGTCACCACTCTCTTCTGCTGCAACAGGAGATTCATTGGAGACAGAGATCTCGGATTCAGTGGTTACGGGCTGGTGATAGTAACACTAGATTTTTTCACCAGAGTACGCTGAGGAGACGAGCTGCCAATAGGATTCGGCGGATTGTGGATGATGAAGGCCAATCTCTGGAGGATTATGCTGCTATTAGAGATCATTTTTTTCACTTCTTTCAGTCCCGATGGACTGAGCATACTGGAGAGGGGTCTCCTGTTCACCCGGTCATGCTTTCTGAGAAGGTCTCTGATTCGGAGAATATCCATCTTACTAGACCGATCACTGGGGATGAGATCCGCAGGGCTCTTTGGGATCTGGGGCAGGAAAAGGCTCCTGGGCCAGATGGTTTTCCGCCCCTGTTCTTTCGGACATACTGGAGCATTGTTGGTCAGGATGTTCAGCAAGCCATTCTAAATGTTTTCCATTCTAGAGTTATTCCAGATGAGTGGAAGAGGACCTTTGTTACCTTAGTGCCAAAGCGTCCCGATGCCTCCTTGCCTCTTCACTATAGGCCCATTAGTCTATGTTCCACCTTATATAAAGTCTGCTCTCGTCTTTTGGCAAATCGGATGCGGACTGTTATTCCTCGTATTATCTCTGTGGAGCAGGGTGCGTTTATTCGAGGTCGAAGTATTTCGGATAATGTTCTTATTGCTCAGGAGTTTATGTCTGATCTTCACCGAGCGACTGGTCCGCACAGTCTTATGGCTGTTAAGCTCGATATGGAGCGAGCTTATGATAGACTAAGTTGGGATTTTCTGAATAGGACCCTTGTGGAGTTTGGGTTCGATGGGCAGTTCATAGACTGGATTATGGCTTGCATTTCTAGACCTACTTTCTCTCTTATTATAAATGGCTGTCCGACGGACTTTTTCTATTCCACTGTGGGGTTACGGCAAGGATGTCCGCTCTCTCCATTATTGTTCATTATGGCAGTTGATGATTTATCGCGTGCGCTCCGCCAGGCACAGCTCGATAATCGGATTACCCCCTTTTTTGCGGGACTGGACGGGCCTGCGGTCTCCCATCTCTTTTCGCCGATGATTGCATCTTTCTGGGGAAGGCTACTGCACGGAATGCCAGTTCTTATGCTACTATTCTCCAGGAGTATTGCAGAGCATCTGGGCAGAAGGTTAATCTTCAAAAATCTATGGTTTGTCTCAGCCCCAAGATCTCCAGATCAAAGAAAGAGGCTATTCTTCAGACTTTTGGCATCTATACCCAGGCTGATCGCCTTATGTATCTGGGAGTTCCTATCACTGGTAGGCGGCCTCGTTGCTCGGATTTCAGTGTGATTGAGCGTCGGGTTCGGGACCGTATTGATGGGTGGCAGGCTACTGGGTTATCGATGATGGCTCGGATTACTCTCATTCGATCGGTCCTTACGTCTCTCCCCCTCCATCTTTTAGCAAATGCTGTTATCCCGATTTCATGCTTAAGAAGGATTGAGAGGTGTATCAGAGACTTTCTTTGGGATTCGAGGCAAGATAGTCGAGGTATGCATCTATTGGCCTGGGACACTATCTGTAAGCCTATCTCTGAGGGAGGCCTGGGCATTCAGTCTTTAGTGGTCAGGAAGGAGGTTTTGTTGGCTAGACATGCCTCCCGTTTTCTCCTCGACCCGCATTGTTTTGGAGTTCTGTGATGAGAGCGAGATATGGTGAGTGGCCTCAGGATATGCCTTCTTCTTTTCCAAGGACCTACTCTTTCTTTTGGAAGGAGGTCAGTGGGCGTCTGCCAGCTATCAGGAATAATATCTCATGGATGATTGGTAATGGAACTGGGGTGAATGTTGTTCATGACTTATGGCTTTCTGATCTTCCTTTTGAGAAGTGGCCTACTTTCATCAGTTCAGAGGTCACCAGTCAAATGAGAGTCTCTGATCTGATTTCCCAGGACCTTCGCTCTTGGTGCATTACTACGGTGATGCGGTTTTTTGGTGTGGAACTTGCCCGCCGGATTTTATCTATCCCTCTAGTTGATAGTAGGATTGAGGATACCAGATTATGGAGGAGATCTTGTTTTGCGAGGGCTCCGTCCAGGGATCTTTTGCCTATCTTTAGGCCTCAGTCTCTTGGATCGCGAGGAACTGCTTGGATCTGGAAGCTCCCAATCCACCCTCGGCTGCAGCTCTTTCTCTGGAAGCTTGAGTGGAATTGTCTCCCTACATGTTTCTTGCTTTCTGGTAGAGGTGTGGATATTCAGCCTATATGCCCATTGTGTGGACAGGCGGACGAAACTATTGATCATGCCATCTTTCAGTGTTTTAGAGCTAGACATATTTGGAGGATTGTGGGTTATCAGATCTGTGAGGATGTTTCCAGTTCGCCGCGGTCCTCTTTCCTCAGTGATATCAGAAGAAATAACCAGCAGCGGGGTACAGTCTGGGCTGCTACAGCTTACCAGATTTGGTTATCTCGCAATCAGATGGTCTTCACAGATGACTTCGTTCCCCCTCAGCGGACTGCTCGGATAGCTATATCCTTCTACTCTGCCTTCTCTCGTGCTGCTCATGATTTTGATATATCTGGTCACTGGGGTTCCCCTGCTACTTCGGTAGCGAACCGGCAGACGGTTTTTATTTCTTGGGAGCCCCCCCCTCCAGGGTATATCAAAATCAACTTTGATGGGAGTGTTCGGGGAAGACTCGCTGGTTCTGCTTTTATTATCAGAGGTGCTGATGGTGGTATGTTGGCGGCTGGAGGTTTTGGTCTCCTTGATTCCTCTGTTCCTATGGCCGAGTTGTATGCGGCGTGGGCCGGGATTTCTTTTGCGGTTCGATCCCTTCATGCTCAGAGTCTCTTTATTGAGGGGGACTCTCTTACGGTCATTCGTTGGCTTCGACAGGAAGGTAGTGATCTCCCTCCGACTAATCCTCTTCTTCTGGATATCTCATCTCTTTTGAGGGGGGTCACCTTCTATCAGATTCGGCATGTCTATCGCGAGGCCAACATGGTAGCTGATTGGATTGCTGGTGTTGCGGCCCTTTCTTCTGGTTTTTGGATATGGAAACAGGGGGACTCCTGCCCCATTGTACTTAAACAGCTTTTATTTTCTGATATATCTGGGCTGACTCACGCTAGACTGGTGTGATCGCCCATTTTTTTTAAAAAAAAAAAAAGAACGAAAATGTGTTGGAATTTTAAAAAAAAAAACAAACAAATGGAAAGAGGTGGGATTCATGGGAGGGGTGTTAGGGGTGGGATTCGAAAGATTGGGATTCCAGCATTCATGTACGTGAGTCTTCATGCCTCTTTCCACGTATGTCGTGGCATGAAAGAAAAGAAAATATATATATATATATAATAAAGGATTGCAATGATTCAAACCTGTGATCAATCGGTTTGAAAACAAGCACGTTACAACAAAGGATGAAAAGCTTAGGATATTTCTTCATCAAAAAGATTCTTTTGAAATTTTCTGTTTTATCTTTTAATATTTATGAGATCAATATTTTTTCATTACAGTAAAATTATGTGGGTATCTTAAGTCTTTTATATTCATGCATGATATTATCATTAATTAAATTTGATGTCTATATTATGTGTAATTTGTTAGTCACCAAAGTGGCCAAATTAGACAGTTTATAGATATTAAATTAAATTAAATAAATTTAATTACTCATAATTATGTGATGCTTATAAATGAATGACATGATTATTTATTTGTTATTCGAAGTTCATTGATTATAAATATTTAGGGATCGCCCAAAGGTTGACTAGTCATTTATAATCTATAGATATGATGTGATCAATTAATATGCTTGGTTATATATTCTGATCTTTCTAGGTTCACTCGCACTCTGTATCAAAAAAAATAAAAGATAGCAAACATATTTAATTTAATATATATAATTGCCAAGTATGTAAAATTAAAATTAAGCATTTATTGTTGTATATTGTTGTATTGCCCAAAGGAGAACTTCAACATGCACTTATTGTTTACTTGATGAAATCTGAATATTTATTTAAGTATATTACTCAAAGTATTAATGTGTGAGCATGTTTTCTATATTTGCAGCATCTGTTCCTGTTTCTTTTTATTCGCAAACTATATCTGTTCAAACTTTCAATGGGCTTAATTTCTCTGAATGGCGCGAACATGTTCAGTTTCACCTTGGTGTTCTGGATCTTGATTTGTCACTCATAAATGAGAAACTCACTGCTCTTACTTACTCTAGCAGTGGTAAATAGAGGTCTTTCCATAAGATTTAGGAAAGCTCAAACAGACTTAGCTTGATGTTCATGCAAATGACTGTAGCAAACAATATCAAGTTCACAATTCCTGATACTGAAAGTGCTAAGGAATTTATGAAGTTCGTGGAAGTATATTCCTAATTTGACTCTACTGATGAGTCGCTTGCTGGGACATTGATGAGTACTTTAACCAACATTAAGTTTGATGGTTCTCGTACTATGCATGAGCATGTTGTTGAAATGATAAAAATAGCAGCAAAACTAAAGACTATGCGATTAAAAGTGAATGAGAATTTTCTTGCGCAATTCATTGTTAATTCCTTGCCTCCTGAGTATGGTCCATTTCACATGAGTTATAACACTATGAAGGATAAGTGGAATATGAATGAATTGCAAAGTATGCTCATTCAAGAGGAAGCAAGACTTAAGAAACAAGGAAATCATTCTATTAATCTCATGGGTCAACAAGGAGCTAAAAAGAAATCAAAGAAAGATAAAAAAGGAAGGAGCAAACAACGACCACTAAAGATAAATGGGTCATCTGCTCAAATCCATAAGAAGGAACAAAAGGATAATAAGTGTGACTTCTACAAAAAGCATGGACACTATAAAAAGATTGCATAAAACGTAAGGTATGGTTCGAAAAGAAAGGTAAGCCTAGAGCTTTTGTATGTTTCGAATCAAACCTGACAGAAGTTCCTTATAATACTTAATGGATTGATACTGGTTGTACCACTCATGTTTCTAATACGATACAGAATTCCTTACGATTCAAACCATAAACCCAAATAAAATTTTGTCTCAATGGAAAATAGAGTCAAAGCTCCAGTTGAAGCCGTTGGAACTTATCATTTGATTCTAGACACTAGACATCATTTAGACCTTTTTCAAATACTTTATGTCCCTTCTATTTCTTATAATTTAGTTTCTTTATCTAAACTTGACTCAGTTGGATATTCTTTTAAATTTAAAAATTAATGTTTCAGTTTGTTTAAATATAATCATCTCATTGGCTTTGGTATTCTTTCTGATAGTTTGTATAAATTTAAGCTTGATAGTCTTTTTGCTGAGACATTGTTGACCTTGCATCATAATGTTGGTACTAATATGGTTTAGTGAATGAACAATTAGCTCACTTGTGGGATAAATATTTGGGTCATATATTCAAAAAAATAATTGAGAGATTAGTAAAGAATGAAATCCTTCATGATTTGGATTTCACTGATCTTGGGATTTCTATGGATTGTATTAAGGGAAAATACACAAAACACACAATCAAGAAAAGCACCACAAGAAGTACACAGCTTCTTGAAATTATACACACCAATATATGTGGGCCTTTTGATGTTCCATCTTTTGGTGAAGAAAAGTATTTTATCACCTTTATTGATGATTTTCCATGTTATGACTATGTCTATTTGTTGTATAAAAAATTTTAATCGGTAAATGCTCTATAAGTGTTTATCAATGAGATTGAAAGACAACTAGACAGAAAAGTAAAAATTGTCAGGTCTAACAGAGGAGGTAAATATTATGGAAAGTATGATGAATCTGGACAATGCCTTAGTCCATTTGCCAAATTTCTTGAAAAGCATGGCATATGTGCTCAATACAATGCCTAGAACATCAGAACAAAATGGTGTTGCATAAAGGCGTAATCGAACTCTAATGGATATAGTTAGGAGTATGTTAAGCAATTCATCATTACCCTTATTATCGTGGATGCATGCTTTAAAGACCGCTATGTACTTACTAAATAGCATTCCTAGTAAGGCAGTTCCAAAGACTCCTTTTGAACTGTGGACAGGAAGGAAACATATTTTGAGGCATTTACATGTTTGGGGTTGCCTAGCGGAAGTAAGGATTTATAATTCACATGAAAAGAAATTGGACTTAAGAACAACCAATGGTTTCTTCATTGGTTATCCAGAAAGATCAAAAGGGTATAAATTTTATTATCCTAACCATAGTACAAGAATTGTTGAATCTAAAAATGTAAGGTTCATTGAGAATAGTGAAGTTAGTGGGAGTTTGGAACTACGTAAAGTGAAAATTCAAGAAGTTAAGGTACAAGTTTCTTTACCTATAACTTATTCTCAAGTTGTTGAACCTTTTAACAACTTTCAAAAATAATAAATCAATGATCAAATACCAAATAATGATGATATTACTAATGAACCTGCAATAAATGAACCCAATAAAGTAGCATTAAGAAGGTCTTAATGACAAAGAGATGATTATATAGTTTATCTACAAGAATGATTTTGATTTGGATATTAATGATGATCCAGTTTCTCTTTCACAAGCCATACAAAGTGCTAATCCATTTAAATGATTATATGCTATGAAAGATGAGTTAAAATCAATAGATTGCAATGAAAGGATCTTGTTGAATTGCCTGAAGGTTTTAAAAGAGTTGGGTGTAAATGGGTCTTTAAGACCAAATGCAACTCAAATGGCAATATTGAACATTGTAAAGCCAGACTTGTTGCAAAAGGTTTTACTAAAAAATATGGCATTGACTACAAAGAGACCTTTTCTCTAGTCTCTAAGGACTCATTTAGAATTATTATGATACTTGTAGCTTATTATGATTTAGAGTTGCATCAAATGGATGTGAAAACCATCTTTCTAAATAGGAGTTTGAATGAAGAGGTTTATATGGACCAATCTGAGGGTTTTTCATTTGAAGGAAAGGAACACATGGTGTATAAACTAAAGAAGTCAATATACGGACTTAAGCAAGCTTTCCAACAATGGTATCTTAAGATCAATGATATCATTACATCATTTGGATTTAAAGAAAACATCGTTGATCGGTGTATATATCTAAAGGTTAGTGAGAGCAAAATCATATTTTTGGTTCTGTATGTTAATGATATCTTGCTAGCTACTATAACCTCACCTGTTATATGAGACCAAGAATTTTCTCTATTGATTTTCCTAATTTCTCCATAAACTCTCTTGTTTCGCAATGCCAACTCTCATCCATCCCATCATATTTTTAAAATTGATATAGAAAAGTCCGAATGTGTACTCTCTAATCATAAGGCCAATCTCAGTACTGAAGGTTATCTCAGAACGATTTTGAGATGTTTGTGGAAGCGTGATAAGGATCAAATCACTTATCTTAGCGGAAACAAGATACGGATCAAATCACATATCTTAAAATTTGAGTTAGCACGATCTATACCCGTATTAATTTAATAACAAGAATAATAAGGAGATTAAGAAATCGACCTTTTGTTCTTCACGAATACTACCTTGGAATCACCAAATCCTTTGATCACCACGGATCTTTCCAAACGTTCTCCAGATTATGATGAACACGAACGAGTGGGCGTCCCTTTTGATATGGGTTGAGATTACACAACTCAATTTAATTCACTTTGTATTCTCAACTCATGAGATAAAGTGAAGTTGAAGGAGGAACTCTGGTTGATCATTCTTGTTCCGATGTTCTTCTCTGTCTCTCGTGAATCTTATATTCACAAGAATAACAACTATCAACCCCTTTAATTAATTAATCAATTAATTAAAACTTAAAGATAAGTTCCAACTCTTGGAATTACTTTAACGCATATCGATCCAACAACCAATTGTTGGTTCGACATATTTATCATGGAACGTTACGGGAGAGAGAAAGGCTCTCTCACGATCACATATTTATTTCTCCAACAACTAAATAAATTTCCACGTAGACTCTTCTCGTGGAATATGCCTACGATATAATAGAAATTAATCCAATAATTTCTATATGAAAAATAATTTAGAATTCTCAATTCCAAATTAATAACTCAACCCAACATATCATAAAGTTCACATAATTTAATGGAGCCGTCCAGAGGAACTATGGACATTATAATTCTAAGCTCCAATAATTTTGACATTCAATTAACATCTTAATTAAAATATTAAAATTATTAATTCCAAATTACTCCACTAAAAATTTGGAATTGCACTCTTAAAATTATAAAATTAATTATATTCATAAGGATTTGAATCGTCCATTGATATAGTCACTGCATATAAATCAATCCTCCATAAACGGTTCATGATTAAA